>CM059438.1:97599188-97710457 GCA_030390025.1 Squalus acanthias | reverse complement strand
CCCACGCTGCCCTCACACCCCGCTCTGAACCCCTAAACCCCACGCTGCCCTCACACACACCGCTCCGAACCCCTAAACCCCACGCTGCCCTCACACACACTGCTCCGAACCCTAAACCCCACGCTGCCCTCACACACACGCTCCGAACCCTAAACCCCACGCTGCCCTCACACACCCCGCTCCAAACCCCTAAACCCCACGCTGCCCTCACACACCCGCTCCGAACCCCTAAACCCCACGCTGCCCTCACACACCGCTCCGAACCCCTAAACCCCACGCTGCCCTCACACACCTGCTCCGAACCCCTAAACCCCACGCTGCCCTCACACACCCCGCTCCGACCCCCTAAACCCCACGCTGCCCTCACACACTGCTTCTCGGGGTTGTTCTCCTTGGAGCAGAGAAGATTGAGAGGAGATTTGATAGAGATGTTCAAAATCATGAGGGGTCTAGACAGAGTTGATAGAAACTGTTCCCATTGGTGGAAGGGTCGAGAACCAGAGGACACAGATTTAAGGTGATTGGCAGAAGAACCAAAGGCGACATGAGGAAAAACTTTTTTACGCAGCGAGTGTTTTGGATCTGGAATGCACTGCCTGAAAGGGTGGTGGAGGCAGACTCAATCACGGCTTTCAAAGGGGAGTTGGATAAGTATCTGAAGGAAAAAAATTTGCAGGGCTACGGGGAAAGGGCGGGGGAGTGGGACTAGCCAAGAGCCGGCACGGGCTCGACGGGCCAAATGGCCTTCTGTGCTGTAACCATTCTATGACACCACAGGAGACATCAGCCCGGGATTTGGGGAAGTTGTTTTTGCTGTTGTTTGGTTGGCTGACCTTGCTGCTTGTGTAAGAAAGTTTATTTAGTGATCGATTTAAACACAGGCTGATGTCAGCGCTCCTGCAAATATAGAGAGCGATTAATTATTACTTTCAACTTCTGGCTGCAATAAGTGCCTGAGAGTAATTTACTGAGACTGGTTTTTCTGCCACGTTTAACAGCTGAAACCTTTAAAATAAAAGTTTAAAATAACCAAGTGTGGAGCAGTGAGCGAGAGGCTACAGTCTCGATACAGACAGGAGGCAGTCACTGTGGGGACACTCTCTCTGCAGGCTTTGTACTGTGTACAGTCACAGCCTCAAATAATGGAATCAGTCTGCACCATTCCGAGGGAGTGCTGCACTGTCGGAGGGGCAGTACTGAGGGAGTGCTGCACTGTCGGGGGGGCCGGTACTGAGGGAGCGCCGCACTGTCGGAGGGGCAGTACTGAAGGAGCGCCGCACTGTCGGAGGGGCAGTACTGAAGGAGCGCTGCACTGTCAGAGGGGCAGTACTGAGGGAGCGCTGCACTGTCGGAGGAGCAGTACTGAGGGAGCGCTGCACTGTCGGAGGGGCAGTACTGAAGGAGCGCTGCACTGTCGGAGGGGCAGTACTGAGGGAGCGCTGCACTGTCGGAGGGGCGGTACTGAGGGAGCGCTGCACTGTCGGAGGGGCGGTACTGAGGCAGCGCCTGCACTGTCGGAGAGGAGGCAGCTACTGAAGGAGCGCTGCACTGTCGGAGGGGCGGTACTGAGGGAGCGCTGCACTGTCGGAGGGGCGGTACTGGGGAGCGCTGCACTGTCGGAGGGGCGTACTGAGGGAGCGCTTGCACTGTCGGAGCGGGCAGTACTGAAGGAGCGCTGCACTGTCGGAGGGCAGTACTGAAGGAGCGCTGCACTGTCGGAGGGGCAGTACTGAAGGAGCGCCGCACTGTCGGAGGGGCAGCACTGAAGGCGCAGCACTGAAGGAGCGCTGCACTGTCGAGGGGCAGTACTGAAGGAGCGCTGCACTGTCGGAGGGGCAGTACTGAGGGAGCGCTGCACTGTCGGAGGGGCGGTACTGAGGGAGTGCTGCACTGTCGGAGGGGCAGTACTGAAGGAGCGCTGCACTGTCGGAGGGGCAGTACTGAAGGAGCGCCGCACTGTCGGAGGGGCAGCACTGAAGGAGCAGCACTGAAGGAGCGCTGCACTGTCGGAGGGGCAGTACTGAGGGAGCGCTGCACTGTCGGAGGGGCAGTACTGAGGGAGTGCTGCGCTGTCGGAGGGGCTTGTAGAAAGGGCATCAAAAAATTAACTGAGAAAACCAGGGAAAAGAATAAAGATCAATACTCCAAATAACTGGATTCAGGATTGCGTGTTATGTACGTGAATGCGCCATTCATAGGAAACAAAATAGGAGAATTAAAAACATTAATAACTATGGAGATAAGATAGAGTGGTTGGAATGGACACCTGGTTGAGGTTTCAACAGTACTGGGAAACTTAATATTGCTGGTTATAACATGTTCAAGAGAGATAGGGAGGGTAAAAGGGGTGGGGTAGGAGTGTTAGTGAGGGTACCTATCACACTGCGTTTTAAAAGAATTCATTCATGGGATGTGTGTTTGCTGGCAAGGCTAGCATTTATTGCCCATGAACCGCTGCAGTCCGTGTGGTGAAGGTACTCCCACAGTGCTGTTAGGGAGGGAGTTCCAGGATTTTGACCCAGCGATGATGAAGGATCGGCGATATACTTCTAAGTCAGAATGGTGTGTGACTTGGAGGGGAACTTGGAGGTGATGGTGTTCCCATGCGCCTGCTGCCCTTGTCCTTCTAGGTGGAAGAGGTTGTGGGTTTGGGAGGTGCTGTTGAAGAAGCCTTGGCGAGTTGCTGCAGTGCATCTTGTAGATGGTACACACTGCAGCCACGGTACGCCGGTGGTGGAGGGAGTGAATATTTAAGGTGGTAGAGGGGGTGCCGATCAAGTGGGCTGCTTTGTCCTGGATGGTGTCGAGCTTCTTGTGTTGTTGGAGCTGCACTCATCCAGGCAAGTGGAGAGTATTCCATCACACTCCTGATTTGTGCCTTGTAGATGATGGAAAGGCTTTGGAGAGTCAGGAGGTAAGTCAGTCACCACAGAATACCTAACCTCTGACCTGCTCTTGTCGCCACAATATTTATGTGGCTGGTCCAGTTAAGTTCCTGGTCAATGGTGACCCCCAGGATGTTGATGGGGGAGATTCGACAATGGTAATGCCATCAACTGTCAATGGGAGGTGGTTAGACTCTCGCTTGTTGGAGATAGTCATTGCCTGGCACTTGTGTGGGGCGAATGTTACCTGCCACTTACCAGCCCAAGCCTGAATGTTGTCAAGGTCTTGCTGCATGCGGGCACGGACTGCTTCATTATCTGAGGGGTTGCGAATGGCACTGAACACTATGCAATCATCAGCGAACATCCCCATTTCTGACCTTATGATGGAGGGAAGGTCATTGATGAAGCAGCTGAAGATGGTGGGCCCAGGACACTGCCCTGAGGAACTCCTGCAGCGATGTTCTGGGGCAGAGATGTTCTGGGGCAGAGATGATTGACCTCCAACAACCACAACCATCTTCCTTTGTGCTAGGCATGACTCCAGCCAGTGGAGAGTTTTCCTCCCCGATTTCCACTGACTTCAGTTTTACTCGGGCTCCATGATGTCACACTCGGTCAAATGCTGCCTTGATGTCAAGGGTTGTCACGCTCACCTCATTTCTAGAATGCAAGGATGGCCTATGGGACTAATATAGAATCATATGAAGTTCAAAATTGGAAGGGAAATGGTGCAATTCTCTGAGTCAGAAGTTCATGGGTTCAAGCTCCATTCCAGAAACTTGAGTCCGTAATCTATGGCATTCAATGGCATTACCATTGTCGAACCCCCACCATCGACACAAACAATAAGATAGAAGGGGAGAACCGCAGACAGTTCAGAGAAATACGGAAGACAAGACAATAATATTGGGTGATGTAACTATCTCAAGATAGACTGAATAAAGCTAATAATTTGGTCTTAGAATGGCTCCAGGACTTACTTCTTCAATCTGTCTGCTTCTAATCCAATAAGAACTTGAGAGTTCACCTGACCGACACCCCTGCTACTGGACTCAGTATCGAGCGTGTCCACCACCAGCGCACCGTGACTGCAGTGTGCTCAATCTGTAGGAATCCCTGCATCAACTCACCAAGGTTACTTCAGCAGCACCGCCTCCCCTAACTACTCAAGAAAGAAAGGGCTTGCATTTCCACAACCCCTTTCATGACCTCAGGACATCCCAAAGAACTTTACAGCCAATGAGATACTTTTTGAAGTGTAGTCACTGTTGTATTGTAGGAAATGCGGCAGCCATTTAGCACACAGCAAGATCCCATAAACAGCAAAAAAAACGATAGGATCAATTGCTTTAGATGTTGGACACCGAGGAGAACTCCCCTGCTCTTCTTCGAATAGTGGCCGTGGAATGTTTTACATCCACCTGAGGGCAGTCGGGATCGGTTTAACGTCTCATCCGAAAATCGGCGCCTCTGACAGTGCAGCGCTCCCTCAGTACTGCCCCTCCGACAGTGCAGCGCTCCCTCAGTACTGCCCCTCCGACAGTGCAGCACTCCCTCAGTACTGCCCCTCCGACAGTGCAGCACTCCCTCAGTACTGCCCCTCCGACAGTGCAGCACTCCCTCAGTACTGCCCCTCCGACAGTGCAGCACTCCCTCAGTACTGCCCCTCCGACAGTGCAGCGCTCCCTCAGTACTGCTCCTCCGACAGTGCGGCGCTCCCTCAGTACTGCCCCTCCGACAGTGCAGCACTCCCTCAGTACTGCCCCTCCGACAGTGCAGCGCTCCCTCAGTACTGCTCCTCCGACAGTGCGGCGCTCCCTCAGTACTGCCCCTCCAACAGTGCAGCGCTCCCTCAGTACTGCCCCTCCAACAGTGCAGCGCTCCCTCAGTACTGCCCCTCCAACAGTGCAGCGCTCCCTCAGTACTGCCCCTCCGACAGTGCAGCACTCCCTCAGTACTGCCCCTCCAACAGTGCGGCGCTCCCTCAGTGCTGCCCCTCCGACAGTGCGGCGCTCCCTCAGTACTGCCCCTCCGACAGTGCGGCGCTCCCTCAGTACTGCCCCTCCGACAGTGCGGCACTCCCTCAGTACTGCCCCTCCGACAGTGCGGCGCTCCCTCAGTACTGCCCCTCCGACAGTGCGGCGCTCCCTCAGTACTGCACTGGGAGTGTCAGCCTAGATTATGGGCTCAAGTTTCTGGAATGGGATTTGAACCCTCGACTTTCTGACTCGGAGGTGCGAGTGCTGCCCACTGAGCCACGGCTGACACCAAGAAGGACAAGGGCAGCATTGCTGTGGGAACACCACCACCTCCAAGTTCCCCTGCAAGTCGAACACCATCCTGACTTGGAAATATATCGGCCGTTCCTTCATCGTCGCTGGGTCAAAATCCTGGAGCTCCCTCCCGAACAGCACTGTGAGAGCACCTTCACCACACGGACTGCAGCGGTTCAAGAAGGCAGCTCACCACCACCTTCTCAAGGGCAATTAGGGATGGGCAATAAATGTTGGCCTTGCCAGTGATACCCACACCCTGAGAATGAATTTAAAACAGGAAAGTATTGCTTATTTATTTGCGCGAAATTTCAATGAGGCAAATAACTGATGTGGGAGTTGGAGAATTGCGAAATAGTGAGCACATCAGAGTCAGGATCAACATAAGGCAAGGATGATGAAGTGTCAAGGATAACGGAGCTAGACAGGTTAAAGGAAAAGTTCAGTGAGATAAGAAGATCAGGTCCAAACTGAACAGAACTGGACAGAAAGATTAGCGACAGGTCATTGCATCAGCAGCGGTTCAAATCCGAGAGAGAGAGAGAGAGAGAGCGCAATGGGACAAAATAAATATATTCACACAAGGTGAAGGAAGGGTGCAGCAAATAGAGAGATTAGAACTGAAACTTAAAATGGGCGGTTGATGAAGTTCAGCTTTACGATGTAAAGATAACTGTGAGGAATATAGACAGGCTGGTGAGGAGGGAGATTAGAAGGGCTAATGGGGAATATGAAAGAAGGCTAGCAGGTAATTGAAAATAGAACAGTGAGGGCTTTCAAAGCATATAAAAAGTTAAAGAATATTTAGAGAGAGGGTTGGACCACTCAGGGAGAAAGGGGGAGTCTAATTGTGGAGAAGAAAAGAACAACAAAGGTATTAAATAAATAAGCAAAATACTGCGGATGCTGGAAATCTGAAATAAAAACAGAAAATGCTGGAAATACTCAGCAGGTCAGGCAGCATCTGTGGAGAGAGAAAGAGAGTTAACGTTTCAGGTCGATGACCCTTCGTCAGAACAAGAACAACAACAACTTGTATTTATATAGCGCCTTTAACATAGTAAAACGTCCCAAGGCGCTTCACAGGAGTATTTTAAGACAAAAAATTTGACACCGAGCCACATCAGGATAAATTAGGGCAGGTGACCAAAAGCTTGGTCAAAGAGGTAGGTTTTAAGGAGTGTCTTAAAGGAGGAAAGAGAGGTAGCGAGGTGGAGAGGTTTAGGCAGGGAATTCCAGAGCTTTGGGCCTAGGCAACAGAAGGCACGGCCACCAATGGTTGAGCGATTATAATCAGGGATGCTCAAGAGGGCAGAATTAGAGGAGCGCAGATATCTCGGGGGGTTGTGGGGCTGAAGGAGATTACAGGGATAGGAAGGGGCGAGGCCATGGAGGGATTTGAAAACAAGGATGAGAATTTTGAAATCGAGGCACTGCTTAATCGGGAGCCAATGTAGGTCAGCGAGCACAGGGGTGATGGTTGAACGGGACTTGGTGCGAGTTAGGACACGGGCAGCAGAGTTTTGGATGACTTCAAGTTTACGTAGGGTGGAATATGGGAGGCCAGCCAGGAGTGCGTTGGAATAGTCAAATTTAGAGGTAACAAAGGCATGGATGAGGGTTTCAGCAGCGGATGAGCTGAGGCTGGGGCGGAGACGGGCGATGTCACGGAGGTGGAAGTAGGCGGTCTTTGTTATGCGGCGGATATGTGGCCGGAAGCTCATTTCAGGGTCAAATATGACACCAAGGTTGCGAACAGTGTGGTTCAGCCTCAGACAGATGTTAGGGAGAGGGATGGAGTCGGTGGCTCGGGAACGGAGTTTGTGGTGGGGACCGAAAACAATGGCTTCGGTTTTCCCAATATTTAATTGGAGAAATTTTTTGCTCATCCAGAACGGTATGTCAGACAAGCAGTCTGATAATTTAGACACCGTGGAGGGGTCGAGAGAAGTGGTAGTGAGGTAGAGCTGGGTGTCGTCAGCGTACATGTGGAAACTGACGCTGTGTTTTCAGATGATGTCGCCAAGGGGCAACATGTAGATGAGAAATAGGAGGGGGCCAAAGATAGATCCTTGGGGGACACCAGAGGTAACGGTGTGGGAGCGGGAAGAGAAGCCGTTGCAGGTGATTCTCTGGTTATGATTAGATAAATAAGAATGGAACCAGGCGAGTGCAGTCCCACCCAGCTGGACGACGGTGGAGAGGCGTTGGAGAAGGATGGAGTGGTCAACCGTGTTAAAGGCTGCAGACAAGTCAACAATATCAGCTAACATGGGAGCCAGAAAAGGAAGTTGGGTCGAGGGAGCAGGAGGTGGGTCTCATGGACAAGATGAGCGCAGAGAGGTCATGAAGGGAGATCGGAGAGAAACTGGAGAAAGATGTGAGTTCAGGGCTAGGTCAGGGGGGAACTTTAGAGAAAGTTTGGTCCAGTGGGCTAGGGGAAGGAAGGGAAGTGGCAGAGGCAGCTGAACAGATGGTCTCAATCTTAGAGACAAAGAAGTCCATGAGCTCCTCACACTTGTTATCGGAGGTGAGGGTGGAGGAGACAGGGGAGAGGGGTTTAAGATGACGGTTAGCAGCAGAGAATAGAAGCCGGGGTTTATCTTTGCATTCCAAAATGATTCTGGAATAGTGAGCAATTTTGGCAGACGAGAGAAGGGCCCAATAGTGCTTTATGTGGTCCAGCCTGATCTGGCGGTGAATGGCTAAACCAGTTGTCCGCCATATCCGTTCAAGTCTGCGTCCCTTGGACTTAAGGGAGTGAAGATGAGAGCCGTGCCAGGGGGAGCGGCCAGGGTGAGAGAGGGTAATTGTTTTAATCGGGACTAGGGCATCAAAGACAGTGGTGAGGGTGTGGTTGAGCAGATCGGTAGCTGCAGAAATGTCATGGTGAATGGAGGGCCAGAGGCTGGACAGTTGGGATTTCTTAAGTGCAGTTGTGAGAGAGTTGGG
This sequence comes from Squalus acanthias, assembly GCA_030390025.1. Lineage (NCBI taxonomy): Eukaryota > Metazoa > Chordata > Chondrichthyes > Squaliformes > Squalidae > Squalus > Squalus acanthias. The sequence continues at coordinate 97,702,344 of CM059438.1, read as the reverse complement.
AGAGAGTTTTTTCCAGGGGTGGACACAGAAGGAAGTAGGGTTGGGTGGGGGAAGGGGGATGTGGGTGGAGAGTGATACGAGGAAGTGGTCAGAGATGGCCTTATCTGCAATTGACACGATGGGAGTAGCGAGGCCACAAGAGATGGCAAGGTCGAGGGGGTGGCCGTGAATATGGGTTGGGGAGTTTACAAAGAGGGAGAGATTAAGGGAGGATAGGAGGCTAGTGAATTCAGAGGAGAGAGAGTATGATGAATTGAGATGGAGGTTGAAATCACCGAGGATGAGAAGTCGTTCGGTGCAGAGGCTGAGGGAGGAGAGCAGTGAAGATATCTCAGTAATAAAATTTTTATGGTACTTGTGTGGGCGGTAGAGAACAAGATTTGGTGATGAGAGCCACACCGCCACCACGGCGGTCTGAGCGGAGCAAGTGGTGGAAGGTATAGCCAGGTGGGGAGGCTTTATTTAAGGGTAAGGTGTCATCACCCCTCAACCAGGTTTCTGTCAGGGAAATTCCCTCCCTAACAGCACTGTGTGAGTACATTCACCACACGGACTGCAGCACCACCTTTTCAAGGGCAATTGGGGATAGACAATAAATGCTGGCCTTGCCATTGATGCCCACATCCCAAGATTGAATTTTTAAAACTGATGGGCTAATGGCCTCTTCTCATTGCCACTTTCTGATGTTCCTGATGCAGGTATGACTAACGTTTGTTCACAGTTTGTAACTATGAGTATATGCAGGTTTGTACAGTGACTCTGTACCGGTTCGTTATGGTATAATGTAAGATAAGATAAGGTTTAGCATCCATAGCTCACAGGTACAGTATTTCTATACAGTGCAGGTATAACATAACATAAGAAATAGGAGCAGGAGTCGGCCATTTGGCCCCTCGAGCCTGCTCCGCCATTTAATGACATCATGGCTGATCTGATCTTGGCCTCAGCTCCATTTCCCTTGCCCACTCCCCATAACCCTTGACTCCCTTATTGTTCAAAAATCTGTCTATCTCCACCTTAAATATATTCAATGACCCAGCCTCCACAGCTCTCTGGAGAAGAGAATTCCACAGATTTACGACCCTCTGAGAGAAGAAATTCCTCCTCATCTCAGTGTTAAATGGGTGACCCCTTATTCTGAAACTATGCCCCCGAGTTCTAGATTTCCCCACGAGGGGAAACATCCTCTCTGCATCTACCTTGTCGAGCCCCCTCAGAATCTTATATGTTTCAATAAGATCGCCTCTCATCCTTCTAAACTCCAATGAGTATAGGCCCAACCTGCTCAACCTTTCTTCATAAGTCAACCCCCTCATCTCAGGAATTAACCTCGTGAACCTTCTCTGAACTGCCTCCAATGCAAGTATATCCTTCCTTAAATAAGGAGACCAAAACTGTACGCAGTACTCCAGGTGTGGTCTCACCAGCGCCCTGTACAGTTGTAACAGGACTTCCCTACTTTTATACTGCAGCCCCCTTGAAATAAAGGCCAACATTCCATTTGCCTTCCTGATTACTTGCTGTACCTGCATGCTAACTTTTTGTGCTTCATGCACAAGGACCCCCCAATCCCTCTGTACTGCCGCATTTTGTAATCTCTCCCCATTTAAATAATAATTTGCTTTTTTATTTTTCCTACCAAAGTGGATAACCTCACATTTTCCCACATTATACTCCATCTGCCAAATGTTTGCCCACTCACTTAGCCTATCTATATCCCTTTGCAGATTCTTTGCGTCTTCTTCACAATTTGCTTTCCCACCTATCTTTGTATCAGCAGCAAATTTGGCTACATTACACTCAGTCCCTTCATCCAAGTCATTAATATAGATTGTAAATAGTTAAGGCCCCAGCACTGATCCCTGTGGCACCCCACTAGTAACCGTTTGCCAACCGGAAAATGACCCCTTTATCCCGACTCTCTGATTTCTGTTAGTTAGCCAATCCTCTATCCAAGCTGATATATTACCCCCAACCCCGTGAGCTCTTATCTTGTGCAGTAACCTATTATGTGGCACCTTATCGAATGCCTTCTGGAAATCCAAATACACCACATCTACTGGTTCCCCTTTATCCACCCTGCTCGTTACATCCTCAAAGAACTCCAGCAAATTTGTCAAACATGATTTCCCTTTCATAAAACCATGCTGACTCTGCTTGACTATATTATGATTTTCTAAATGTCCTGCTATCACTTCCTTAATGATGGACTCCAGCATTTTCCCAATGACAGATGTTAGGTTAACTGGTCTATAGTTTCCTGCTCTCTGTCTGCCAGGGGATGGGCAGTGGACTCTGCAGGGGTAGCTTTAAACTTGTAGTTTGAACTGAAATACCTTCACTATCAGAGGCAGGGTATCGTAAGCAATGGCAGAGTGGAGATTGGGGGAAGAGAGGGCAAAGGATGGCAATGGATGACCACGGATAGAGTTGAAGAGAAGAGCAGCTCAGAAAGGAGCTGCCAGCCCAGCAGCCATCCTGTCCAGAAACTGGAGAAAGATGTGAGTTCAGGGCTAGGGCAGGGGAAGGGAGGGGGGGGGTGGGGGGGAGGAAAGAACAAAAGGGAAGGTCTGTGATAGGGTGGAAGGCAGGAGAGATTAAATGACAAAAGGGATGATGGTGCAAGGCAAAAGGAGATGGTAATGGGACAAGTAAAGAAACAAAAGATGACTCTGGATGAGCCATTACGACCAGCGTTGAAATCCTTCCTGCTGATTGTCCTGGAGAATGGGCGTTGAATCCACGCTCAGCGCTGGAACTTACCGACATGAGGCGTTTGTACTCATCCAGTCGCTGCTTGTTGGAGGCTATGAAGAGGCCACCATTCTCAATCCAGCCCGTGTGCAGCCCAGTCTCCTCCTCCAGATCTTTACTCACAACCTCTCTCGTGTGGCTCAGGAGCTCGATCTCAATGTCACTGGGTCGTAGCTGCCACAAGAGTCCTGCAGAAGCAGAAGGGAATGGACTGAAGGGAGGTCACAACCCGGGGCTGGGGGCTGCGGCCATGTGCTCGGCACTGGGCCCCGCACCTCAGGAAGGATATATTGGCCTTGGAGGGGGAGCAGTGCAGATTCACCAGAATGACACCGGGGCTAAAAGGGTTAAATTACGAGGACAGGTTGCACAGACTGGGCTTGTATTCCCTCGAGTTTAGAAGATTAAGGGGTGATCTAATCGAGGTGTTTAAGATGATTAAAGGAGTTGATGGGGTCGAGAGAGAGAAACTATTTCCTCTGGTGGGGGGAGTCCAGAACAAGGGGGCAGAACCTTAAAATTAGAGCCAGGCCGTTCAGGGGTGATGTCAGGAAGCACTTCTTCACACAAAGGGCAGTGGAAATCTGGAACTCTCTCCCCCAAAAAGCTGTTGAGGCCGGGGGTCAACTGAAAATTTCAAAACTGAGATTGACAGATTTTTGTTGGGTAAGGGTATTAATGGATACGGAACCAAGGCGGGTAGATGGAGTTAAGATACAGATCAGTCCTGATCTAATTGAATGGTGTCCTTGCTCGGCTTCAGCCTCTGCTTCCCCACAGGGTACAGGCCTGGCCTCAGACCCCCTGCTATCAGTCGGGCAGTGTTAGACTTTCACTTCACTCGCTCCTCCGCCTGGACAGAGAAACTGATGTGTGAGCTGCACCACCCCCCCACCCTCCCTATCCTACTGACCCACCCGCCCCCCCCCCTCCTCCCCAACAATGGCCGAGAGACCCCCACCCCCCGGCCCAGAGACTCCCCCTGCCCCGAGGGACTCTCCCCAGCCGAGTGACTCGCCACCCCCCACCCGAGGGACTCCCCTCCCCCACTCAGCCGAGGGACTCCCCTCCCCCCCCACCCCCCCCAGTCCTTACCGGCTGTGTGCCAAGTGGTCCCAGCCGTCAACTTGTCCCGTTCCAGCAGGACCACGTTGGTGAGACCCATTTTCGCCAGATGGTACAAGGTGTGGCAGCCCAGGCTGCCGCCACCCATCACCACCACATCGGCACATTTTGGTAGTGGTTTTGTTGGGCCCTTAGAGTCCGGTATCTCCTGTTTGAGAGTCTTGCTGTAGGGCACATTTCTCACCGCTGTCGATCTCAGCGCAGCTGAGGTGCTCAAGTACTGTAGATTGGATTTGGATAGGAATATCCGAGAATTCTTGCAGAAAGTGGCTATTCGGAGAGTAGAAGCTGGGGAGTTCATGGTCACCTGTGAATCAAAGAAATAAAGTTTGGATTGGTGGCTCCCAGTCCATCAACGCCTCGATTTTAAAATTCTCATCCTTGTTTTCAAATCCCTCCATGGCCTCGCCCCCTCCCTCTCTCTGTAACCTCCTCCAGCCCCACAACCCTCCGTGATCTCTGAGCTCCTCCAAATCTGCCCTCTTGAGCATCCCCGATCTTAATCGCTCCACCATTGGTGGCCGTGCCTTCAGCTGCCGAGGCCCTAAGCTCTGGAATTCCCTCCCTAAACCTCTCTGCCTCTCTCTCCTTCTTTAAGACGCTCCCTCAGGCCCACAATCTCCATCAGATACTGCGACCTACTTCACCCCCTCACCCACAACCTCCCTTTCCCCGCCCCCCCCTCCTCCCGGCATATCTAGTGCTGTATTCAGAACATAGAGCTGTACATAAGAAATAAGAGCAGGAGCAGGCCACACAGCCCCTCGAGCCTGCTCCGCCATTCAATAAGATCATGGCTGATCTTCGACCTCAACTCCACTTTCCCGCCCGATCCCCATATCCCTTAATTCCCCTAGAGTCCAAAAATCTATCGATCTCAGCCTTGAATATACTCAACAACTGAGCATCCACAACCCTCTGGGGTAGAGAATTCCAAAGATTCACAACCCTCTGAGTGAAGAAATTCCTCCTCATCTCAGTCCTAAATGGCCGACCCCTTATCCTGAGACAGTGACCCCTGGTTCTAGACACTCCAGCCAGGGGAAACAACCTCTCAGCATCTACCCTGTCAATCCCCCTCAGAATCTTGTATGTTTCAATGAGATCACCGCTCATTCTTCTAAACTCCAGAGAGTATAGGCCCATTCTATACAATCTCTCCTCATAGGACAGCCCTCTCATCCCATTTATTCTTACTCTCTGTTTTCTGTCCTTTAACCAATCCTCAATCCATGCTAACATATTCCCCCCAACCTCATGAGCCCTTATTTTTGTACCGGTCTAATATGCAGGCGGTTGGCGATCTGAGGATTGACGGCAGTTTTTATAGACTGTTGATGGCACTGACAGGGGCTGCTAGTGAGCGCTTTCCTGGGTGTCTCGTTACTGTGTGGGGGAGGGAGGGAGTGGAATGGGAAGATGGATAAATGATTCTGTAAATGTTGTCACTCCGTCTGAGACTCGTCATTTCAGAATGTGCTGCAGAGGCTGAAGTTATGCAAACCTTAAAATCAGAGCCAGGCCATTCAGGAGAGAAGTTAGGAAACACTTCGTCATGCAAAAGTGTGGAACTCTCACCCACAAAAAGCAGTAGATGCTAGCTCAATTAATCATTTTAAATCTGAGATCGATAGATTTTTGCTAGACGAGGGTATTAAGTGTTACGGAACCAAGACGGGTAAATGGAGTTAAGACACAGATCAGCCATGATCTCATTGAATGGCGGAACAGGCTGGAGGGGCTGAATGGCCTCCTCCTGTTCATATGTGCGTAAATGCACAGAGCGTGGTAAATAAGGTTGGTGAGCTGCAGGCACAGGTAGCCACATGGGATTATGATATACTAATAATGGAGACCTGGCTCAAACAAGGGAAGGATTGGGAATGTAACATTCTGGCTACAATGTATTCAGGAGGAATGGGGAAGGAAACAAAGGTGGCAATATTGATCAAAGATATTGTTACAGCCCTGGAAAGGGACAATGTGCTTGAGGGGCCAAAGACAGTCTAATTGGTTAGAGTTAAGGAGCAGAAGAGGAGCTATTACACTGCTGGGTGTAGACTATAGACCACCAAAAAGTGGGAAGGAGACAGAGGAGCAAATTACAGAAAGATGCAAGAACTACAGAGTAGTGATAATGGGACCTTCAATTATCCTAATATAGATAGTAACAGGGCAAAGGGCAAAGAGGGGGAGAACTTCCTTGATCAGTGTGTTTCCAGCCCAACGAGGAAGGAAGCACCTTGGATCGACTTTAGCTTCTTCCTTTGTGAAGACAGGAGCAAAGTACTAATTTACTACCTCTGCCTCCACAAACACATGAAAATACAAATCCCCCCCCAATTAATCGTCTACACCCAACCGTGTATCATCTTAAGAACTGCGTGAATTGCTGTCCTGGGGCAGAAGCTGCGAGTCTGACATTAATATTGAGCAGCACCGACTCACTCTTTCTCAAAGCTGTCCTGGTCCGTAGTTTCATTTCATCCTTCGCCTCATCCGGCGCTTTAACAAAAAACTTTTTTTCTTCCTTTCAGATGTCAAGGATCGCAAGCTTCAACAACTCTTGGACACCAACGCCCCTCCGGAACCTTCTTCCCCTTCACTTTCCTCTGACCCCATCCCTTCTTCCAATCTCACCCCCTGCTGTGTTTTCACTATCCCCTCTGACCTTCCCCTCTCTGACCCCAAACGATCAGTCCTCAGCAAAGGCCTGAGCTTCAGCCCCTTACGCTCCCACATCAATGAATTTCGAGCTCGACACGATGCTGAGCTCTTTTTCCGCTGCCTTCGTCTCCGTGCCCACTTCTTTGGCCAGGAGTCTTCCCCCCGCACAGCTGACCCTTTCTCCTGTTTTCAGAATTCTCGTTCTACCGAGACCCCTCCCTCTGGCCTCTTAACCTCACTAGATCTTTTCATTGCAAACTGTCAGCATGACATCAGCGTCTCAATTTCTCTGCTCCCCTTACTCACTCCAACCTACCTCCCTCTGAACTTGCAGCTCTCCATTCTCTCAGATTCAACCCCAACATTGTCATTAAACCTGCTGACAAGGGTGGCGCTGTTGTTTGGCGAACCGACCTCTACCTAGCGGAGGCTGAACGCTAACTCTCCAACACCTCCTCCTACCTCCCCCTGGACCATGACCCCACTGCCGAACATCAAGCCATTGTTTCAAAGACTGTCACTGACCTGATCTCCTCTGGAGATCTTCCCTCCATGGCCGCCAACCTCATAGTTCCCCAACCCTGCACAGCCCGCTTCTACCTCCTTCCCAAGAGCCACAAACAGGACTGCCCTGGTAGACACATCGTTTCAGCCTGTTCTTGCCCCACGGAACTTAACTCTTCCTATCTCGACTCTATTTTGCCTCCCCTTGTCCAGTCTCTTCCCACCTCATCCGCAACTCTTCTGACGCCCTCCACCACTTTAACAGTTTCCAGGCCCCAACCATCTCCTTTTCACTATGGAAGTCCAATCCCTCTACACCTCCATCCCCCACCAGGATGGCCTGAGGGTGCTCTGCTTCTTCCTTGAACAGAGGCCCAACTAGTCCCCATCCACCACCACCCTCCTTCGCCTGGCTGAACTTGTTCTGTAGAAACATAGAAGATCGGAGCAGGAGTAGGCCATTCGGTCCCTCGAGCCTGCTCCGCCATTCAATGAGATCATGGCTGATCATCCAAATTCAGTACCCTGTCCCTGCTTTCTCCCCATATCCCTTGATCCCTTTAGCATTAAGAACTATATCTAACTCCTTCTTGAATATATTTAATGATTTGGCCTCAACTGCCTTCTGTGGTAGAGAATTCCATAGGTTCATCACTCTCTGGGTGAAGAAATTCCTCCTCATCTCAGTCCGAAATGGCTTATCCCTTATCCTGAGACTGTGACCCCTGGTTCTGGACTCTCCCGCCATTGCGAACATCCTTCCTGCATCCAGTCTGTTCTCACATTGAACAACTTCTCCTTTGACTCCACTCACTTCCTCCAAATTAAAGGTGCTGCTATGGGAACCCACATGGGTCCCAGCTATGCCTGCCTTTTCGTGGGATATGTGGAACATTCTTTGTTCCAGTCCTACTCAGGTCCCCTCCCTCACCTCTTTTTCTGGTACATTGATGACTGTATCAGTGCCGTTTCAAGCTCTCGCCCTGAACTAGAACATTTCATTCACTTTGCTTCCAATTTCCACCCTTCCCTCACCTTCACATGGTCCATCTCCGACTCTTCCCTTCCCTTCCTCGACTTCTTTGTCTCCATCTCTGGGGATAGGCTCTTGACAAACATTCACTACAAGCCCACTGACTCCCACAGCTACCTGGACTACACTTCCACCCACCCCGTATCCTGTAAGGACTCTATTCCCTTCTCCCAGTTTCTCCATCTCCGCCGAATCTGCTCTGACAATGCCACCTTCCATACTAGTGCTTCCGACATGTCTTCCTTTTTCCTCAACCGAGGATTCCCCTCTACCGTGGTTGACATGGCCCTTGACCGTGTCCGTTCTATTTCTCGCATTTCTGCTCTCACCCCTTCCCCACCCTCCCGGAACCACGATAGAGTTCCCCTTGTCCTCACCTTTCACCCCACCAGCCTCCACAGTCAACGGATCATCCTCCGCCATTTCCGCCACCTCCAGCTTAATCCCACCACCAAACACATCTTCCCCTCACCTCCCCTTTCGGCATTCCGAAGGGACCGCTCCCTCCGCGACACCCTGGTCCATTCCTCTATCACCCCCAACATCCCTTCCCCTTCGCCAGGCACCTTCCCGTGCAAGCGCAGGAGATGCAACACCTGCCCTTTTACCTCCTCCCTTCACATTGTCCAGGGCCCCAAACACTCCTTCCAGGTGAAACAGTGATTTACTTGTACTTCTTGGAATTTATTATACTGTATTCGCTGCTCACTATGTGGTCTCCTCTACACTGGGGAGACCAAACGCTTTGTGGAACACTTCTGTTCAGTCCATAAGGGTGACCCCAAGCTTCCGGTCGCCTGTCACTTTAATTCTCCACTCCGTCCTTGGCCTCTTACACTGTTCCAATGAAGCTCAACGTAAGCTCGAGGAACAGCGCCTCATCTTTCGATTAGAACATAAGAACATAAGAAATAGGAGCAGGAGTAGGCCAATTGGCCCCTCGAGCCTGCTCCGCCATTCAATAAGATCATGGCTGATCTGATCCTAACCGCTAATCTACTATCACAGAACCATCTCCTGAACCTAACAGAATTGGACACACGAAATAGGAGCAGGATCAGGCTACACGGCCCCTGGGCCCGCTACGCTACCCACAGGGCCATGACTGATCCGAACCTAGACTCATGTCCAAATTCCTGCCCACTCCCCGTAACCCTTAATTCCCTTTACTTCTAGGAAACTGTCTATTTCTGTTTTAAATTTATGTAATGATGTAACTTCTACAGCTTTTTGGGGCAGCATATTCCATGGATCTACCACCCTCTGAGTGAAGTAGTTCCTACTCATCTCAGTTTTGAAAGAGCAGCCCCTTATTCTAAGACTACGCCCCCTAGTTCTAGTTTCACCCATCATCGGGAACATCCTCCCCGCATCCACCCGATCCAACCCCTTCACAATCTTATATGTTTCAATAAGATCGCCTCTCATTCTTCTGAACGCCAATGAGTAGAGTCCCAATCTACCCAACCTCTCCTCATATGTCCATCCCCTCAACCCCGGGATTAACCGAGTGAACCTTCTTTGTACTGACTCGAGAGCAATTATGTCTTTTCTTAAGTATGGACACCAAAACTGTATGCAGTATTCCAGGTGCGGTCTCACCAATACCTTGTACAACTGAAGCAATACCTCCCTATTTTTATATTCTATCCCCCTAGCAATGAAACCCAACATTCCATTGGCCTTCTTAATCACTTGCTGCACCTGCATACTAACCTTTTGAGTTTCGTGCACCAGGACCCCCAGATCCCTTTGTACTTCAGTACTTCCCAGTTTCTTGCCATTTAGATAATAACTTCTCTACTATTTTTCCTGCCAAAGTGCATAACCTCACACTTTCCAGTATTGTATTCCATCTGCCAAATCTCTGCCCAGTTACTTAGCCTGTCTATGTCCCCTTGCAGATTTTTTATGTCATCCTCACTCACTACTTTCCCTCCCATCTTAGTATCATCTGCAAACTTTGATATGTTACACTCGGTCCCCTCCTCCAAATCGTTAATATAGATTGTAAAGAGTTGGGGACCCAGCACTGACCCCTGCGGAACACCACTAGTTACTGATTGCCAGTCTGAGAATGAACCATTTATCCCAACTCTTTGCTTTCTGTTAGATAGCCAATCCTCTATCCATGCCAGAATATTACCCCAAATCCCGTGATTTTTTATCTTAAGCAATAATCTTTTGTGTGGCACCTTGTCAAATGCCTTTTGGTAGTCTAAATACACCACATCCACTGGTTCCCCTTTATCCACCCTGTGTGTTACTTCCTCAAAGAACTCCAGCAAATTTGTCAAACATGACTTCCCCTTCATAAAACCATGCTGACTTTGTCCTATTAAATTATGATTATCCAAATGTCCTGTTACTGTCTCCTTAATAATGGACTCCAAAATTTTACCTACCACAGATGTTAGGCTAACCGGTCTATAGTTACCAGCCTTCTGTCTACTGCCCTTTTTAAATAAGGGTGTTACATTAGCAGTTTTCCAGTCTGCCGGGATCTTTGCTGAGTCCAGGGAGTTTTGGAAAATTACCAATGCATCCACAATCCCTACCGCCACTTCCTTCAAGACTCTAGGATGTAAGCCATCAGGTCCAGGTGATTTATCCACCTTGAGTCCCATTATTTTACCGAGTACCACTTCCTTAGTGATTTTGATCGTGTTTAGCTCCTCCCCCCCTATAGCCCCCTGTTTGTCCAGTGTTGGGATATTCTTAGTGTCCTCTACTGTAAAGACTGATACAAAATATTCATTCAGTGTATTTGCCATCTCCATATTTCCCACCATTAATTTCCCGGTCTCATCCTCTAAGGGACCAACATTTACTTTAGCCACCCTTTTTCTTTTTATATAACTATAAAAACTCTTACTATCTGTTTTTATATTTTTTGCTAATTTACTTTCATAATCTATCTTCCCTTTCTTAATCAATCTTTTTGTTATTTTTTGCTGTCTTTTAAAGTTTTCCCAATCCTCTATCCTCCCACTAGATTTGGCTACCTTATAAGCCCTTGTTTTTAGTCGAATACTATCCTTAATTTCTTTACTTAGCCATGGATGACTGTCTTTTCTTTTACACCCTTTTCTTCTCAGTGGAATATATATTTTTTGGAAGTTGTAAAATAACTCCTTAAATGTACACCACTGATCATGTATCGTCTTACCCTTTAATCTATTTTCCCAATCTACTCTGCTAAATTCCGCTCGCATACCTTCATAGTCTCCTTTATTCAAGTTTAGCACGCTTGTTTGAGATCCAACCTTCTCACTCTCTAATTGAATATGGAATTCAACCATGTTATGGTCACTCATTCCAAGGGGATCCTTTACTAGGACATTTTTAATTAACCCTGTCTCGTTACACAGGACCAGATCTAAGGTTGCTTGCCCCCTGGTCAGTTCAGTTACATACGGCTCAAGAAACCCATCCCTAATACACTCAATGAACTCATCCTCAAGGCAGCCCTGCCCAATTTGATTTGTCCAATTAATATGATAGTTAAAATCCCCCATAATTATAGATGTTCCCTTATTACAAACCTCAACTATTTCCCGATTGATACTCCGTCCAACAGAGTTGCAACTATTCGGAGGCCTATAGACTACGCCCACTAGTGTTTTTTTCCCCTTATTATTCCTTATCTCAACCCAAACTGTTTCATTATCCTGATCTTTTGACCCAATATCATTTCTCTGTATTACAGTGATTCCTTCCTTTATTAACATAGCCACCCCACCTCCCCTTCCTTCCTGCCTGTCCTTCCTGATCGTTAAATAACCTGGTATGTTTAATTCCCAGGCATTGTCACCCTGCAGCCATGTTTCTGTAATGGCCACAAGATCATACCCATATGTAGTTATTTGTGCCATTAACTCATCTATTTTGTTACGAATGCTACGTGCATTCAGATAGAGAACTTTCAAATATGTTTTGTGACACTTAGTTCCTGCTTTTGCCCTTTTTATTACTTTACCTTTTACTCCATACCTTCTGCCCCTTCCTGACACACTCTGGTTTTTAATTTCCCCACTGCTACCTAAGTCTATGACCTTCTCTGTTGTCATTTTTATTATTTGCTCTCTAGGAACCTCCCCCCCACTAGTTAGTTTAAAGCCCTCTCTACAGCCCTAGTTATATGATCCGCCAGGACTCTAGTCCCAGCACTGGCCAAGTGAAGCCCATCCCAACGGAACAGCTCCCTCCTGCCCCAGTACTAGTGCCAGTGTCCCAGGAAGCAAAACCCATTTCTCCCACACCAGTCTTTGAGCCACTCATTTAACTCTCTAATTTTATTTGTCCTAGCCAAATTCGCTCGTGGCTCAGGTAATATTACCCTTGAGGTTCTGTTTTTTAATTTGACCCCTAGCTGCTCATACTCCTTTAACAGAACCGGCTTCCTTGTCCTATCTACGTTGTTTGTACCAACATGGACCACGACAACTGGATCCACCCCCTCCCACTGCAAGTTTCTTTCCAGCCCAGAGGAGATGTCCTTAACCCTGGCACCGGGCAGGCAACACAGCCTACGGGACTCTCGCTCTCGGCTGCAGAGAACTCTATCTATCCCCCTAATACTATCCCCTACCACGACAACATTTCTATTTACTCCCCCCTCTTGAATGGCCCCCCCATTCCACGGTGCTGTGGCCAGGTTGCTCATCCTCCCTGCAGTCCCTGCTCCTGTCCCCACAGGGAGTAAGAACCTCGAACCTGTTGGACAAGAGCAAGGGCTGCAGCTCCTCCAACACTACCTCCTGGATCCCCGTACCTGCATCACTCGTAGTCACACCGTCCTGTCCCTGACCATGGGCTACATCTGAATTAATTAACTTCATAGGTGTGACCACCTCCTGAAACACAGAGTCCAGGTACTTTTCCCCCTCCCTGATGTGTCGCAGTGTCTGAAGCTCAGACTCCAGCTCATCAACACGGAGCTGGAGTTCCTGTAGCAGCAGACACTTGTCACAGACGTAATCACTGTGAGCCTCAATGGGGTCCACCGGCTCCCACATCTCGCAACAGTAACACATCACCTGCTCCATTCTATGTAATTAATTAAATTCGGCACTTTACAGCCTTCTGGACATCGAGTTCAACAATTTCAGACCATAACCTCGGCCCCTATTTTTTCCACATAGCAGCTGTTGATGATTCAGCCATTCCCATTTACACTTCATCTAGACTCATTTTTTGTTTCTTAACTTGTCCCATTACCATCTCCTTTTGCCTTGCACCATCATTCCTTTTGTCTCTTAATCTCTTCTGCCTTCCACCCTAGCACAGACCTTCCCTTTTGTTCTTCTCCCCCCCTCACTCTGTCTCTGCACTTGCTTCAAAACCTGTTCCATCTCCAACTTTTTCCAGTTCTGACCAAGGGTCCCAGACCTGAAACGTTAACTCTCTTTCTCTCTCCACAGATGCTGCCTAGCCTGCTGAGTATTTCCAGCATTTTCTGTTTTTATTTTATTATTAATATCGAGCTCCTCCCCCAGCCCAGCATTGTGCCTGAGCCGCCGGCTGGGACCAGGGTTAAATCTCCGAGCGCGCTTACCGGCCCGACACTGACCCCAGCCCGATACCGGCCCGACACTGACCCCAGCCCGATACCGGCCCCGACACTGACCCCAGCCCGATACCGGCCCCGGCCCGACACTGACCCCGGCCCCGGCCCGACACTGACCCCGGCCCCGGCCCGACACTGACCCCAGACAGATACCGGCCCCGGCCCGACACTGACCCCAGCCCGATACCGGCCCCGGCCCGACACTGACCCCGGCCCCGGCCCGACACTGACCCCGGCCCCGGCCCGACACTGACCCCGGCCCCGGCCCGACACTGACCCCGGCCCCGGCCCGACACTGACCCCAGACAGATACCGGCCCCGGCCCGACACTGACCCCAACCCGATACCGGCCCCGGCCCGACACTGACCCCAGCCCGATACCGGCCCCGGCCCCGGCCCGACACCGACCCCGGCCTGACACTGACCCCAACCCGATACCGACCCCGGCCTGACACTGACCCCAACCCGATACCGGCCCCGGCCCGACACTGACCCCAGCCCGATACCGACCCCGGCCTGACACTGACCCCAGCCCGATACCGACCCCGGCCTGACACTGACCCCGGCCCGACACTGACCCCAGCCCGATACCGGCCCCGGCCCGACACCGACCCCGGCCTGACACTGACCCCAACCCGATACCGACCCCGGCCTGACACTGACCCCAACCCGATACCGGCCCCGGCCCGACACTGACCCCAGCCCGATACCGACCCCGGCCTGACACTGACCCCAGCCCGATACCGACCCCGGCCTGACACTGACCCCGGCCCGACACTGACCCCAGCCCGATACCGGCCCCGGCCCGACACTGACCCCAGCCCGATACCGACCCCGGCCTGACACTGACCCCAGCCCGATACCGACCCCGGCCTGACACTGACCCCGGCCCGACACTGACCCCAGCCCGATACCGGCCCCAACCCGACACTGACCCCGGCCCGACACTGACCCCAACCCGATACCGACCCCGGCCTGACACTGACCCCAGCCCGATACCGACCCCGGCCTGACACTGACCCCGGCCCGACACTGACCCCAGCCCGATACCGGCCCCGGCCCGACACTGACCCCGGCCCGACACTGACCCCAGCCCGATACCGACCCCGGCCTGACACTGACCCCGGCCCGACACTGACCCCGGCCCGACACTGACCCCAACCCGATACCGACCCCGGCCTGACACTGACCCCAACCCGATACCGACCCCGGCCCGACACTGACCCCGGCCCGACACTGACCCCGGCCCGACACCGACCCCGGCCCGACACTGACCCCGGCCCGACACTGACCCCAGCCCGATACCGGCCCCGGCCCGACACTGACCCCAGCCCGATACCGGCCCCGGCCCCGGACAGCAGCTTCCAGCTGTTTAGTTCAGTGGAGCCCGCGCACTGTCCCTGGACAGGAGGGAGCGACCCGGACCCCCGCCGGCCTCTCCCCCACCGCCGGGTCCTCACCCCGACCGCCGGGACCTCACCCTCACCCCGGGCCCGGGCCCCGGCCCCGATCCGCTCACCTTCCTCCGACCAACTCGGGACTCAACTCCGCCTCCGGGTTCCAACACCGCGTCAGCGGGAGGATCGAGCCTTTGATTGGGGGGGTGGGGTTTGATTGTGGGAGGGGTTTGATTGTGGGGGGGGTTTGATTGTGGGGGGAGGGGTTTGATTGTGGGGGGGGTTTGATTGGGGGGGAGGGGTTTGATTGTGGGGGGAGGGGTTTGATTGTGGGGGGAGGGGTTTGATTGTGGAGGGGGTTTGATTGTGGGGGGAGGGGTTTGATTGTGGGAGGGGTTTGATTGTGGGGGGAGGGGGTTTGATTGGGGGGGGAGGGGTTTGATTGTGGGGGGAGGGGTTTGATTGTGGGGGGAGGGGTTTGATTGTGGGGGAGGGGGTTGATTGGGGGGGGAGGGGTTTGATTGTGGGGGGAGGGGTTTGATTGTGGGGGGAGGGGTTTGATTGTGGGGGGGGTTTGATTGTGGGGGGAGGGGTTTGATTGTGGGGGGAGGGGTTTGATTGTGGAGGGGGGTTGATTGGGGGGGGAGGGGTTTGATTGTGGGGGGAGGGGTTTGATTGTGGGGGGAGGGGTTTGATTGTGGGGGGGGTTTGATTGGGGGGGAGGGGTTTGATTGTGGGGGGGTTTGATTGGGGGGGAGGGGTTTGATTGTGGGGGGAGGGGTTTGATTGTGGGGGGAGGGGTTTGATTGTGGAGGGAGGGTTTGATTGTGGAGGGGTTTGATTGTGGGGGGAGGGGTTTGATTGGGGGGGGAGGGGTTTGATTGTGGGGGGAGGGGTTTGATTGTGGGGGGAGGGGTTTGATTGTGGGGGAGGGGGTTGATTGGGGGGGGAGGGTTTGATTGTGGGGGGAGGGGTTGATTGTGGGGGGAGGGGTTTGATTGTGGGGGGGGTTTGATTGTGGGGGGAGGGGGTTTGATTGGGGGGGGAGGGGTTTGATTGTGGGGGAGGGGTTTGATTGTGGGGGGAGGGGGTTTGATTGTGGGGGAGGGGGTTGATTGGGGGGGGAGGGGTTTGATTGTGGGGGGAGGGGTTTGATTGTGGGGGGAGGGGTTTGATTGTGGGGGGGGTTTGATTGTGGGGGGAGGGGTTTGATTGTGGGGGGAGGGGTTTGATTGTGGAGGGGGTTGATTGGGGGGGGAGGGGTTTGATTGTGGGGGGAGGGGTTTGATTGTGGGGGGAGGGGTTTGATTGTGGGAGGGGTTTGATTGTGCGGCTGGGGAGGTTCCGAGCAGTTTATTTCCTGCTTCCAGTCGGCCAGCAGCTGGAGGGGGCGGAGTCCCAGCAGCTGAGACCTGATTGGAGCCTGATGCTTGGGGGCGGGGCCTGGTGAAATATCGGAGCAAAGCCCCACCCCCAGCTAGTTGTTGAATTTTAATTCTCAGGTTGTGTGTGTCACTCGCAAGGCCGGCATTTGTTGCCCATCCCTAGTTGCTCTGGAGAAGGTTGTGTTGGGCCTCTTGAACCGCTGCAGTCTGTGTGGCGAAGGTGCTCAGAGCAATTAAGGATCGGCAATAAATGTGGCCTTGCCAGTATCGCCTCCATCGTTGGGGTGGGAGGGATATTGGTTTCCAACCAATTCTACATTAAATTAAATTACTCCCCTCGTCCAGTGTTGTCCAATACATGTGACTAATTGGGAATCCAGATGTGGCTAATTGCCTTACTGATTAGTAAATAAAAAATGACATAGTCTCAGTCGTTGGTCTAGTGATACTCGCACGGTGCATTTATGTGAACTTTAGCCTTATTGTGTGTTAGTTGGTAAATTGGTGATGAACAGCAGAGTGTGTTTTGATGGGTGAGTGTTTTACTGAATGGTGGTCGACATTTGTGAATAAATGTGTTTAGTACAAAGGTTGAACAGGTTGGGGTTTGTCGGATCTGTTCCCCCCCCAACGGTAAAAATTGGACTATAAAATATAAAAACCCAGAACTGCAGAGCCAGCAAAAAGGGCTCGGCAATAAAGGGTTAATTCAAACATTTCAGCCAAAACTACGACTGGATCACAGACAATCTAAAATATGAATGCTTCTGAACAAGAACATTTGCATATTCATGCACCTTAAGGGGTTACATTGTGCACCTTAGACCATGGCCCCCGAATAACTAGTTTCAGTGCAGGCCTAGACAATGGGCCGGGCCTCGAACCTTTTGAATACGAATGCTAACAGAAACCAACAACCTCGCATATGCAGTCACTTTGGGAGGGTTGCATTGTCAGAAAGATATCTCAAATCAATGGACAATTCACACCTTTTGAAATGAATCGTACGCTCAGAAGGGGGCCAGGAAATACTGCAAGTTGGTTTTGGTTTAAAGTAAGATCACTTCGAAGACAGTGGTGTGGGAAGCTGACGGCAGAACAGCGAACAGAAAGATTCGGGCCTACAATCAACTCCAGGAGACAGCCGATTGGGAGTGGTGATTGTATGTTTCAGTCAAATCATAGAGGAGGCTTTTGTGATTGAGTCTGAGTCAGTTTGTGAGTTTCAGTCAGATCACAATAAGGGTTTTGTGATCGAGTCTGGGTAACTTTATATGTAACAGTCAAATCGCAGACAGGTTTAACTGTGTCGATGCAAATGACCCTTGTGTAGGGATTTGTATTTTGGGGTTGTTAGCCTGATATAAATCGTAGGGATTTAAACTGGGGAAGTAATTGTGTGTGTGTGTTCAATAAACCAACGAATCAAAGGTTGAGCCAAAACCCTGTGCCGTGTGTATTTTGTTCTGACACACAGTTCTTGGACATCAGGATTTATAACGGGGGACCAGTATCGGAGAAAACCCCTTACAGAATCTGGCGACCGGCGGCAGGACGTCAAGGTTTAGAACAAAATTATGGACAGGGTTAAGTGCAAGAAACCCGCGATGGAGGATAGGATATCCTCATATGTGTTTGAGAAAGTAAATATTTCCGAGCACTGGGTGCGGGAAATGTTACACTCTGACAGTCCGTATGAGAAAGCGGTAGCGTGGACATGTAGTAGTATACATAAGAAACCGAAGGAAAAGGCGATTTGGCTAATATGTATGCAGAAACAATTTCAAATGCTCACGGAGAAAGTTGAGCATTTAGGAATAGAGAAACAGGAATCAGAAAGTAGGGCAGGAGAGAGAGAGGCTGTAGTGAATCGGCTGACAGAAGATATGAGCTTTGAAAGGCAGGAGAACAATGCCAGTAGGACTGGCGTAAAACGGGTTTTTTCTTGGTTTATTGGAATAAATGTTATCTGTAGCATTTAATTGGATTATGATGGTGCTATGTGTTTGTACACTGTGGTGTTGAAATGGTTTTTGTTTCATGTGGAGTTAACTTTGAGATTTATTATTTTAAATCTAAAAAGTTGTGTGGTATTGTTTAAGGGTATTTGTACTGTAAACATTATTGATTATTTGTAAAATTAATCATTGCATTTATATTAATTATAAGGCTGTTTTTAAGGCTTTATTTTTTACTGTGATTGATGAATGTAATGGATTTACTATGTAATTGATGAGTTGTACAGGTATTATTGTTTTTGAATAAAATATTTGAAAGGCAGGAGAGAAAAGCGCAGGAAGAAACAGCTAGAAACACGTTAGAGTTCCTGCAATGTCAGGTCACCGAAAGTAGAAGGCAGTGTCAGGCTCAGTGTGAGGAAGGTAATAGGAACTCAGAGCGAGCTGACAAGGCTGAGGAGCAGGTATAAAAGATATAAAGGTGGCATACAAGGTAGCCAAAAACCGGGTACATGAAGAGGCTGATCACGGGCCCTGTAATGAAAAAATCCGTAAGTTGACCCTAGCATTATCTAGGGCCAGGGGTATGGTTTGTCTCATGGCCATGATGCGGAGATGCCGGTGTTGGACTTGGGTGGACAAAAGTGAGAAGTCGCACAACACCAGGTTATAGTCCAACAGCTTTATTTGAAATCACAAGCTTTCGGAGCTGCTGACTGAGGAGCAGCAGCAGCAGAGTGGTGGTCTCTGTGGCCAGGAAGAGGAGAAGGAGAAGGAGACCAGACAGCAGACCACCACCAACAACCAACAACCACTACTGAGGTGCCTGGAGAGAGAGGACAGGAGAGGAGAAAGAAAAGAAAAGAAGGCCAAGGCCATTAACAACAGAGGAGAGGCCTTTTCCATCACTGCCTCCTCAATTGGCCTCCATTTTAGGAGAGGGAGAGAGGGGAGAAAACATCCCAACAACCATCATCTGTTTGGAAGGAGGAAGAAGGAAGGAAAGAACAGCTACAGGTGGGTGTTATTTCTGGGGCACTCTCCCAGAGACTTTGTTTTGTAGGTGGGGGGAGGAAAGAAGAAAAGAAGAGGGCCGGAACATCTAAGGGGTGTGTGTGTGAGTGTGTGTGGCTTCTGTAAAAGCTAGGCCGCACACACCATATTAAACACCCCTTTCCCATTGCCTGACCTGGGACAGCTGGAGCTGCCTAGGTGAAGTTCCCCAATTAATTTAATCCAATTGGGCATCGTTAAGACCTGGTGCAGGACTGAGCCTGGGCATCTCCAGCTATCCCAGGTGAAGACATCTTCTCCCCCCAGCAGAAGACCACCACCAAAGACTTGTATTACATCGGAGAGTGCACCCCCCTGCCAACACCCACCCACCCACCATCCTGAGTGGCGACCCTGCCCTTGCGGCTTCCCTCCTTCCCACCCCCCTCTCTCTCTCTCTTTGTCTCTTGTCTCTCTCTGCCTCTCTCTCTAAGAGGCACCTCATCTATTTTTAATTAAGTACCCATTGAGCAGAGGGGAGAAGGCCCCTCTCCCAATTCAATCAACTAAAGGGAGAGGTGTGCCTTCAATTTAAGAGCTCCCTCTGCTCAGGGGAAAACTAAAACAAAAAAAACCAAGGCCATTAACACCTTCAGGCCTGTGACTTGGGGTGAGTGTAGCCCTTAAAGAACCCTCCATTATGGCGAGTACATCTTCGTCGGTGGCGGGGGCAGCGAGGACGTATGCGAGCGTGGCAGCCGCGGCCACGGCCGCAGCCACGAGTCCTCCTGTTACCCCGTCACCTTTTACCCTCCTTACGAGGAAGAATGGGGTCAAGAGCTACACTCACCCCAACATGACTATAGAGGCGTGCGTTAAAGCCATGGCTGGGGTTGTCGGCCCTTCAGCCATCGTCGCCGCCTCTAAAATGTACGGCAAGGCTGTGTTCTTCCTGGGGTCGGAGCGGGCGGTGTCCCTGGCCATCGAGAAGGGGCTCACCGTGGGCGGGACCTTCCTGCCGGTGGACCCCCTTGAGGCCACCGCGCAAAGGATTGTGGTCTCCAACGTCCCGCCCTTTGTTCCGGGTGAGCTCCTCCTCCCCCACCTACGTCAACTGGGGGAGGTGAGGTCGGGGATCACACCCATCCCGCTCGGCTTCCGGGAAGCCAGCCTTCGGCACGTCTTCTCCTTCCGGCGCCAGCTTTTCGTCCGGCTGGCGCGGGAGGAGGACGCGGATGGCGCGTTCACGGTGCTCCACGGGGGGACCGCCCACCGCGTCTTCTGGACCTCGGACGGCGCGCGGTGCTACGCCTGTAAGGAGGTGGGGCACGTCCGCAAAAACTGCCCCGCCTCCAAGGCCGCCACGACACCTGGCGCGGCCGGGGTTGGCGCCGCCGCCCCCCCTCCCCCTGATACTGTCCGCGCGTCGACGGCGACGGATGCGCGGTCGAAATCGGAGGCCAACGCCACCACGGCCTCCGGCGGGGAGGAGGGAGAGCGTCCGGGGGGAAGGAAGGCGCGTAGGAAAAATAAACACATAAGGGCGGATCCCCTCGCGGAGGAAACATCTGAATTGGCTGAACTCACGCCCGAGTATATCGCGGAGTTGGTCGGGACGCATGAGACTGGGGGGGTCCTCGTGCCCGGGCCCGTGACCGTGACCGCAACTGCTGAGGCAGCTGAATCAAGACCTGCGGCCGGGCTCGGGCCCGAGGGGCCCAAGAAACCCAGTCGTCGGAAAGGGGCAGAGAGGGAGGCCCCAGCAGACATGGAGGCCTCCCCCTCTCCGGGCCCCAATACGTTAAAAAGAAAGCTCCGCCCCCAGCAGGAGGACTGCGAGGAGGAAGGTCCCTCCGCAAAAGGGGGGCAGTCGCCCGCCGCGGGTGCTGCGCCCCACCCCACCACCGTCATCGTCGCGCGCGATCGGCAGGGGTCGTCTGTCCCTCGGGAGGGTGAGACAGCCGAGTCTGTCCGACCTGTGCCTCCCGGGGATGGGGAAGAGACCCTGCCCGTGGGGGGGGGCGCGGAACAACCCGCGGAGGAAAATGTAGTTACGGAACCGTTGCTCCTCGCCGGGTCGGGCGTCCTGGGGACTGGGGCGGGCGAGGCCAAAGAGGCTGAAGCCGAGCCCGCCTTTTATAACCCAGATATCTCCCAGGGACTGCTCGACCTGGTGGAGGAGTGTAGCAATCCCCAGCCCGCTGGGTCGGAGGTTGGTGGCGGGGAGACGGAAAGCCCCCTGACTCCGTCTCTGTTGTTGGCGCCGGACGTGCTGGAGGAATTTGGGATTATTTTCTCCCCGGTTTCTCCGGTCGCCCCGGCGCCTGAGGCGGGGGGGGGCCCCGAACCGCCGCCTCCTGGCCCGGCGCCCCTGAAGGAGCCCAGGGTGGACTCCTCTGCCACCGATCCTGGGGGTGGGATCGTGACGGAGGCGGGGCCGGCCGGTGCGGCCGAGCCGTTCGCTGCACCCTGTGCGACGGACGGGTTGGCCGCCGGTGACGACCTCCCGGAGGAGGACGGGGACTCGGTGGGGGGCATCGAGGACGATTTGGAGTCCATCGGCAGTGAGGCGATGGACGCCCTCGTGCCCTTCACCGACTCTCCCCTCATCCCCGTAGGGGAACTCCGGGATTTTATGGCCGTGAGCCAGGGTCGTCACAAGAAGATCCGGCTGGCCCTCGACAAGTGGTCGGAGCTGGCGCTGCTCGTCGTGTCCGTCCGCGCCGCCGTTAAAATCATGGGCGCGGACAAGGACGTTGGCCGGCTCGAGCTGCGTCGGCTCAAGACGTTCCACACTGGGCTGCTGAGGGAGTGGCGGTCGTCAGTGACCGCCCTCCCTCCCCTCCGTTAGGTAGAGGTTGCACTATGCTTCTGAGATGAAGATAACCATAGCCAGCCTCAACATCAACGGCAGCAGGGAGGCGCGCCGTAGATTCAATAACTTCTCGGTCCTTCGGGACGGGAAATATGCGGTGTGCTTCCTGCAAGAAACCCACACCGTTCCGGGAGACGAGGCCACGTGGCTCCTGGAGTGGCAAGGAGGGGTCAGCATGAGTCACCTCTCCAACAATTCCTGCGGGGTGGCTGTCTTGCTGGCCCCGCATTTTCAGCCGGAGATCTTGAGGGTCAAGGAGCACGTGCCGGGCCGCTTGCTCCAGGTCACTGTTCGCCTGGGAGGCGTGCCGCTCCATTTAGTGAACGTGTACGCCCCCCGGACCGGTGCGCAGCAAGTGCGCTTCTTCGGAGAAGTGTCCGCTCTTCTGGGCTCCATCGACGTGGGCGAGTGCGTCATCCTCGGGGGGGATTTCAATTGTACCCTCGAGGCGCGGGACCGGTCGGGTCCCCCGCGAAGCCCGGCGGCGATGGAGAAGTTGCGGGACCTGGTCGGGTCCTTCGACTTGGTGGACGTCTGGCGAAATCTCCATCCCGACTCCAGCGCCTTCACGAGCGTGAGGTCTGGAGGAGGAAGGTCCAGAATCGACCGCCTTTACATTTCCCGGGCGTACGTCTCCTGCGTTCCGGCGGCTTCCATGCGGCCGGTGCCGTGCACGGACCACCACCTGGTGTGGGCGGAGCTCGCTCCGCTGCGCGCGCGGGGGGGGTCCGCGTACTGGCATTTTAACAACCTGCTGCTGGAGGACGCGCGGTTCCGGGATTCGTTTCGCCGGTTCTGGGCCGACTGGAGAAGGAAGCGGGGAGGCTTCCCCTCCTTGAGGCTATGGTGGGACGTGGGCAAGGCTCACGTCCGCGTCTTCTGTCAGGAGTACGCGAAGGGGTCGACCAAGAGGCGGGAGGCCCGGGTCGGGCGATTGGAGAAAGAAGTGCTCGACCTGGAGTCCCGTCTCGGTCAAGTCGTCGAGGACCCGGCCCTGCGGAAGGTGTACGAAGAGAAGAAGGGCGCGCTGAAGGACCTGCAGCTGGTCGGGTCCCGAGGCGCGTACGTGAGGTCGCGGATCCAGTTCCTGCGGGACCTGGACCGCGGCTCCCCCTTCTTCTACTCGCTGGAAAAAAGACGGGGGGTCCGTAAGCAGCTCTTGGGGCTGCTGGCCGACGACGGATCTCTGGTCTCGGATCCGGAGGGCATCAGCGCGGAGGCCCGGGCCTATTACGGGGCTCTGTTCTCTTCGGATCCGTCCAGCGAGGATGCGCGCAGAGTTTTGTGGGAGGACCTGCCGAAGGTCGGCCCGGAGGGCGCCGAGAATTTAGAAGCTCCGCTAAGCCTGGCGGAGCTGACCGGCGCCCTGCGCCAGCTCTCGAGGGGCAAGTCCCCGGGGCTGGACGGGCTGACCGTGGAGTTCCACAGGGCGTTCTGGGACGTCTTGGGGGACGACTACGCGCGGGTCCTGGGGGAAAGTCTGGCGACCGGGGAGATGCCCCTCTCTTGGCGCAGGGCGGTCATCGTCCTGCTGCCCAAGAAGGGCGATCTCCGCCTACTTAAGAACTGGCGCCCGGTCTCCCTCCTCAGCACGGACTACAAAATTTTCGCCAGGGCTATGTCTGCTCGCCTTGGCACCGTGCTGGCCCGCATGATCCACCCCGACCAGTCCTACACGGTCCCGGGCCGGAGTATCCACGATAACATCCATCTGGTCCGGGACCTGGTCCACCATTCCCAGAGGGCTGGTCTGTCGGTCGCCTTCCTTTCCCTGGATCAGGAGAAGGCGTTCGACAGGGTGGATCACGAGTATCTTTTCGGGACTCTGCGCGCATTCGGGTTCGGGACGCATTTCGTCGCCCGGATCCGACTTCTGTACGCCGCCGCGGAGTGTCTCATTAAAGTTAACGGGTCTTTGACGGCGCCCCTTCGCTTCGGGAGGGGGGTGCGTCAGGGATGCCCCATGTCCGGTCAGTTATACGCCGTTTGCGTGGAGCCTTTCCTGCGCCTCTTGCGGAAGAGGTTGACGGGACTGGCTCTGCAAGGGCCGGGCGTGGAGGTGGTCCTCTCGGCTTACGCCGATGACGTGCTCCTCGCGGTCACGGATCCCGTCGACTTGCGGAGGATGCGAGAATGCCAGCAGATTTACTCGGACGCATCCTCCGCCAAGATCAACTGGGAGAAATGTTCTGGACTCCTGGTGGGCCCATGGCAGGTGGACTCCCTGCCGGAGGAGTTCGGGCCTTTCGCCTGGAGCACCACGCACCTCCTCTACCTGGGAGTCTACCTCAGCCCGGCCGAGGACGCCTGGCCGGCGAACTGGCAAGAGCTGGAGGCCAAAGTCACCGCTCGCCTAGGACGCTGGACAGGACTGCTCCGAGTGTTGTCCTACAGGGGTCGAGCGCTGGTCATAAACCAGCTGGTGGCCGCCATGTTGTGGTACCGGTTGATCACTTTGATCCCTCCCCCTGCGTTTGTCGCCAAGATGCAGAAGAAGCTCGTCGACTTCTTCTGGGACAAAAGGAAGCACTGGGTCTCTGCCGCGGTTTTGAGTCTCCCGCTTAGGGAGGGCGGTCAGGCGCTGGTGTGCCTTCGCACCCAGGCGGCGACTTTCCGTCTTCAGACGCTGCAGAGATACCTGTACGTGGAGAATCCTCCTAGGTGGCGTGCGCTGGCGACGTATTTCTTCCGCCAGCTGCACGGCCTCAATTACGACACGCAGCTCCTGTTTGTGAGAGTGGGTGGCACGCGTGCCAGCCTGCGGGAGCTGCCTGTCTTCTACCAGGAACTGCTATGGGTTTGGAACAGCGTCGCCTCCGAGCGCAGTTCTCCCCCGTCAGGAGCGGCGGCCGTCCTTCGGGAGCCGCTGTTCAGGAATCCGCACCTCCACGACCGCGGGTTCGGCTGGCTGGCGGAGGGCAGGGCTGTGCCCGGTAAGGTGACCAGAGTCGGGGACCTGCTCGATGGCGGAGGAGCGGGCTGGATGGCGCCGGAGGAGTTGGCGAGGCGCATGTCTTGGGTCAACGTCCGGCTCGCGGTCAAAGCCATCGAGTCGCTAAAAGTGGCACTGGGCCCCGTCTCCACTAGGTGTGTCGAGGAGGCTCAAGCACGTGGGGCGATCCCGTCCGAACTGACCCCCGTTCGGACGGAATTCCTTATCGGCGCCCGGCCCCGAATCCTCCCTCGGGAGCCGCCGCCTCACCACTTGAGCCTTCTCGGAGAAATGCCCTCCGTGCCCTTTCAATCCGCACGGAGGCGTTTCCTGTACGGGCTGCTCCTGCACACTCTCCACTTTGCCATCTTCGTCTGCCGTCCGGACACGCCTTGGCGTACCATCCTGCCGTCCGGCGGAGGCGAAGGTCCCCATTGGAGGGCTCTCTACGCGGGAGTCTTCCCTTGTTCTATTGGGGACTTGGCCTGGAGGGTGTTGCACGGAGCAGTCCCGTGCAATAGGATTTTAAGTAGGTTTACGGACTCCCAGGCTGCTTGCCATTTTTGCGGCCTGGAGGAGTCCGTTTATCACATTTATGTTGAATGTGAGAGGTTGCAGCCCCTCTTTCATTATTTGAAGGGGCTGCTCCTCAATTTCTGGTTGCACTTCAGCCCCACGCTCCTGATCTACGGTCACCCGGTGCGGAGGGGACAGGGTAGGTCGGAGGACCTCCTCGTAGGACTGCTCCTGGGCCTGGCCAAGAAAGCCATTAATTGGTCCAGGCAGCGGGCGGTCGAGGGGGTCGTTCGGCCCGATTGCCTGCCTCTCTTCCGCGGCCATGTTCGCGCCCGGGTGGCCCTGGAGATGGAGCACGCGGTGTCCGCCGGCACGCTTGAGTTTTTCCGCGACCGGTGGGCGCCGCGGGGACTGGAGTGCATCGTCACCCCGGACTTTCAAATTTTAATTTGATTTATTAAGTTTCATTTCAAGTTTTAATTGATTTACAGTAAATTTGCGTTCTGTCAAACCAAAAAGATCAACACCAGGTTATAGTCCAACAGCTTTATTTGAAATCACAAGCTTTCGGAGCTGCTGACTGAGGAGCAGCAGCAGCAGAGTGGTGGTCTCTGTGGCCAGGAAGAGGAGAAGGAGAAGGAGACCAGACAGCAGACCACCACCAACAACCAACAACCACTACTGAGGTGCCTGGAGAGAGAGGACAGGAGAGGAGAAAGAAAAGAAAAGAAGGCCAAGGCCATTAACAACAGAGGAGAGGCCTTTTCCATCACTGCCTCCTCAATTGGCCTCCATTTTAGGAGAGGGAGAGAGGGGAGAAAACATCCCAACAACCATCATCTGTTTGGAAGGAGGAAGAAGGAAGGAAAGAACAGCTACAGGTGGGTGTTATTTCTGGGGCACTCTCCCAGAGACTTTGTTTTGTAGGTGGGGGGAGGAAAGAAGAAAAGAAGAGGGCCGGAACATCTAAGGGGTGTGTGTGTGAGTGTGTGTGGCTTCTGTAAAAGCTAGGCCGCACACACCATATTAAACACCCCTTTCCCATTGCCTGACCTGGGACAGCTGGAGCTGCCTAGGTGAAGTTCCCCAATTAATTTAATCCAATTGGGCATCGTTAAGACCTGGTGCAGGACTGAGCCTGGGCATCTCCAGCTATCCCAGGTGAAGACATCTTCTCCCCCCAGCAGAAGACCACCACCAAAGACTTGTATTACATCGGAGAGTGCACCCCCCTGCCAACACCCACCCACCCACCATCCTGAGTGGCGACCCTGCCCTTGCGGCTTCCCTCCTTCCCACCCCCCTCTCTCTCTCTCTTTGTCTCTTGTCTCTCTCTGCCTCTCTCTCTAAGAGGCACCTCATCTATTTTTAATTAAGTACCCATTGAGCAGAGGGGAGAAGGCCCCTCTCCCAATTCAATCAACTAAAGGGAGAGGTGTGCCTTCAATTTAAGAGCTCCCTCTGCTCAGGGGAAAACTAAAACAAAAAAAACCAAGGCCATTAACACCTTCAGGCCTGTGACTTGGGGTGAGTGTAGCCCTTAAAGAACCCTCCATTATGGCGAGTACATCTTCGTCGGTGGCGGGGGCAGCGAGGACGTATGCGAGCGTGGCAGCCGCGGCCACGGCCGCAGCCACGAGTCCTCCTGTTACCCCGTCACCTTTTACCCTCCTTACGAGGAAGAATGGGGTCAAGAGCTACACTCACCCCAACATGACTATAGAGGCGTGCGTTAAAGCCATGGCTGGGGTTGTCGGCCCTTCAGCCATCGTCGCCGCCTCTAAAATGTACGGCAAGGCTGTGTTCTTCCTGGGGTCGGAGCGGGCGGTGTCCCTGGCCATCGAGAAGGGGCTCACCGTGGGCGGGACCTTCCTGCCGGTGGACCCCCTTGAGGCCACCGCGCAAAGGATTGTGGTCTCCAACGTCCCGCCCTTTGTTCCGGGTGAGCTCCTCCTCCCCCACCTACGTCAACTGGGGGAGGTGAGGTCGGGGATCACACCCATCCCGCTCGGCTTCCGGGAAGCCAGCCTTCGGCACGTCTTCTCCTTCCGGCGCCAGCTTTTCGTCCGGCTGGCGCGGGAGGAGGACGCGGATGGCGCGTTCACGGTGCTCCACGGGGGGACCGCCCACCGCGTCTTCTGGACCTCGGACGGCGCGCGGTGCTACGCCTGTAAGGAGGTGGGGCACGTCCGCAAAAACTGCCCCGCCTCCAAGGCCGCCACGACACCTGGCGCGGCCGGGGTTGGCGCCGCCGCCCCCCCTCCCCCTGATACTGTCCGCGCGTCGACGGCGACGGATGCGCGGTCGAAATCGGAGGCCAACGCCACCACGGCCTCCGGCGGGGAGGAGGGAGAGCGTCCGGGGGGAAGGAAGGCGCGTAGGAAAAATAAACACATAAGGGCGGATCCCCTCGCGGAGGAAACATCTGAATTGGCTGAACTCACGCCCGAGTATATCGCGGAGTTGGTCGGGACGCATGAGACTGGGGGGGTCCTCGTGCCCGGGCCCGTGACCGTGACCGCAACTGCTGAGGCAGCTGAATCAAGACCTGCGGCCGGGCTCGGGCCCGAGGGGCCCAAGAAACCCAGTCGTCGGAAAGGGGCAGAGAGGGAGGCCCCAGCAGACATGGAGGCCTCCCCCTCTCCGGGCCCCAATACGTTAAAAAGAAAGCTCCGCCCCCCAGCAGGAGGACTGCGAGGAGGAAGGTCCCTCCGCAAAAGGGGGGCAGTCGCCCGCCGCGGGTGCTGCGCCCCACCCCACCACCGTCATCGTCGCGCGCGATCGGCAGGGGTCGTCTGTCCCTCGGGAGGGTGAGACAGCCGAGTCTGTCCGACCTGTGCCTCCCGGGGATGGGGAAGAGACCCTGCCCGTGGGGGGGGGCGCGGAACAACCCGCGGAGGAAAATGTAGTTACGGAACCGTTGCTCCTCGCCGGGTCGGGCGTCCTGGGGACTGGGGCGGGCGAGGCCAAAGAGGCTGAAGCCGAGCCCGCCTTTTATAACCCAGATATCTCCCAGGGACTGCTCGACCTGGTGGAGGAGTGTAGCAATCCCCAGCCCGCTGGGTCGGAGGTTGGTGGCGGGGAGACGGAAAGCCCCCTGACTCCGTCTCTGTTGTTGGCGCCGGACGTGCTGGAGGAATTTGGGATTATTTTCTCCCCGGTTTCTCCGGTCGCCCCGGCGCCTGAGGCGGGGGGGGGCCCCGAACCGCCGCCTCCTGGCCCGGCGCCCCTGAAGGAGCCCAGGGTGGACTCCTCTGCCACCGATCCTGGGGGTGGGATCGTGACGGAGGCGGGGCCGGCCGGTGCGGCCGAGCCGTTCGCTGCACCCTGTGCGACGGACGGGTTGGCCGCCGGTGACGACCTCCCGGAGGAGGACGGGGACTCGGTGGGGGGCATCGAGGACGATTTGGAGTCCATCGGCAGTGAGGCGATGGACGCCCTCGTGCCCTTCACCGACTCTCCCCTCATCCCCGTAGGGGAACTCCGGGATTTTATGGCCGTGAGCCAGGGTCGTCACAAGAAGATCCGGCTGGCCCTCGACAAGTGGTCGGAGCTGGCGCTGCTCGTCGTGTCCGTCCGCGCCGCCGTTAAAATCATGGGCGCGGACAAGGACGTTGGCCGGCTCGAGCTGCGTCGGCTCAAGACGTTCCACACTGGGCTGCTGAGGGAGTGGCGGTCGTCAGTGACCGCCCTCCCTCCCCTCCGTTAGGTAGAGGTTGCACTATGCTTCTGAGATGAAGATAACCATAGCCAGCCTCAACATCAACGGCAGCAGGGAGGCGCGCCGTAGATTCAATAACTTCTCGGTCCTTCGGGACGGGAAATATGCGGTGTGCTTCCTGCAAGAAACCCACACCGTTCCGGGAGACGAGGCCACGTGGCTCCTGGAGTGGCAAGGAGGGGTCAGCATGAGTCACCTCTCCAACAATTCCTGCGGGGTGGCTGTCTTGCTGGCCCCGCATTTTCAGCCGGAGATCTTGAGGGTCAAGGAGCACGTGCCGGGCCGCTTGCTCCAGGTCACTGTTCGCCTGGGAGGCGTGCCGCTCCATTTAGTGAACGTGTACGCCCCCCGGACCGGTGCGCAGCAAGTGCGCTTCTTCGGAGAAGTGTCCGCTCTTCTGGGCTCCATCGACGTGGGCGAGTGCGTCATCCTCGGGGGGATTTCAATTGTACCCTCGAGGCGCGGGACCGGTCGGGTCCCCCGCGAAGCCCGGCGGCGATGGAGAAGTTGCGGGACCTGGTCGGGTCCTTCGACTTGGTGGACGTCTGGCGAAATCTCCATCCCGACTCCAGCGCCTTCACGAGCGTGAGGTCTGGAGGAGGAAGGTCCAGAATCGACCGCCTTTACATTTCCCGGGCGTACGTCTCCTGCGTTCCGGCGGCTTCCATGCGGCCGGTGCCGTGCACGGACCACCACCTGGTGTGGGCGGAGCTCGCTCCGCTGCGCGCGCGGGGGGGGTCCGCGTACTGGCATTTTAACAACCTGCTGCTGGAGGACGCGCGGTTCCGGGATTCGTTTCGCCGGTTCTGGGCCGACTGGAGAAGGAAGCGGGGAGGCTTCCCCTCCTTGAGGCTATGGTGGGACGTGGGCAAGGCTCACGTCCGCGTCTTCTGTCAGGAGTACGCGAAGGGGTCGACCAAGAGGCGGGAGGCCCGGGTCGGGCGATTGGAGAAAGAAGTGCTCGACCTGGAGTCCCGTCTCGGTCAAGTCGTCGAGGACCCGGCCCTGCGGAAGGTGTACGAAGAGAAGAAGGGCGCGCTGAAGGACCTGCAGCTGGTCGGGTCCCGAGGCGCGTACGTGAGGTCGCGGATCCAGCTCCTGCGGGACCTGGACCGCGGCTCCCCCTTCTTCTACTCGCTGGAAAAAAGACGGGGGGTCCGTAAGCAGCTCTTGGGGCTGCTGGCCGACGACGGATCTCTGGTCTCGGATCCGGAGGGCATCAGCGCGGAGGCCCGGGCCTATTACGGGGCTCTGTTCTCTTCGGATCCGTCCAGCGAGGATGCGCGCAGAGTTTTGTGGGAGGACCTGCCGAAGGTCGGCCCGGAGGGCGCCGAGAATTTAGAAGCTCCGCTAAGCCTGGCGGAGCTGACCGGCGCCCTGCGCCAGCTCTCGAGGGGCAAGTCCCCGGGGCTGGACGGGCTGACCGTGGAGTTCCACAGGGCGTTCTGGGACGTCTTGGGGGACGACTACGCGCGGGTCCTGGGGGAAAGTCTGGCGACCGGGGAGATGCCCCTCTCTTGGCGCAGGGCGGTCATCGTCCTGCTGCCCAAGAAGGGCGATCTCCGCCTACTTAAGAACTGGCGCCCGGTCTCCCTCCTCAGCACGGACTACAAAATTTTCGCCAGGGCTATGTCTGCTCGCCTTGGCACCGTGCTGGCCCGCATGATCCACCCCGACCAGTCCTACACGGTCCCGGGCCGGAGTATCCACGATAACATCCATCTGGTCCGGGACCTGGTCCACCATTCCCAGAGGGCTGGTCTGTCGGTCGCCTTCCTTTCCCTGGATCAGGAGAAGGCGTTCGACAGGGTGGATCACGAGTATCTTTTCGGGACTCTGCGCGCATTCGGGTTCGGGACGCATTTCGTCGCCCGGATCCGACTTCTGTACGCCGCCGCGGAGTGTCTCATTAAAGTTAACGGGTCTTTGACGGCGCCCCTTCGCTTCGGGAGGGGGGTGCGTCAGGGATGCCCCATGTCCGGTCAGTTATACGCCGTTTGCGTGGAGCCTTTCCTGCGCCTCTTGCGGAAGAGGTTGACGGGACTGGCTCTGCAAGGGCCGGGCGTGGAGGTGGTCCTCTCGGCTTACGCCGATGACGTGCTCCTCGCGGTCACGGATCCCGTCGACTTGCGGAGGATGCGAGAATGCCAGCAGATTTACTCGGACGCATCCTCCGCCAAGATCAACTGGGAGAAATGTTCTGGACTCCTGGTGGGCCCATGGCGGGTGGACTCCCTGCCGGAGGAGTTCGGGCCTTTCGCCTGGAGCACCACACACCTCCTCTACCTGGGAGTCTACCTCAGCCCGGCCGAGGACGCCTGGCCGGCGAACTGGCAAGAGCTGGAGGCCAAAGTCACCGCTCGCCTAGGGCGCTGGACAGGACTGCTCCGAGTGTTGTCCTACAGGGGTCGAGCGCTGGTCATAAACCAGCTGGTGGCCGCCATGTTGTGGTACCGGTTGGTCACTTTGATCCCTCCCCCTGCGTTTGTCGCCAAGATGCAGAAGAAGCTCGTCGACTTCTTCTGGGACAAAAGGAAGCACTGGGTCTCTGCCGCGGTTTTGAGTCTCCCGCTTAGGGAGGGCGGTCAGGCGCTGGTGTGCCTTCGCACCCAGGCGGCGACTTTCCGTCTTCAGACGCTGCAGAGATACCTGTACGTGGAGAATCCTCCTAGGTGGCGTGCGCTGGCGACGTATTTCTTCCGCCAGCTGCACGGCCTCAATTACGACACGCAGCTCCTGTTTGTGAGAGTGGGTGGCACGCGTGCCAGCCTGCGGGAGCTGCCTGTCTTCTACCAGGAACTGCTATGGGTTTGGAACAGCGTCGCCTCCGAGCGCAGTTCTCCCCCGTCAGGAGCGGCGGCCGTCCTTCGGGAGCCGCTGTTCAGGAATCCGCACCTCCACGACCGCGGGTTCGGCTGGCTGGCGGAGGGCAGGGCTGTGCCCGGTAAGGTGACCAGAGTCGGGGACCTGCTCGATGGCGGAGGAGCGGGCTGGATGGCGCCGGAGGAGTTGGCGAGGCGCATGTCCTGGGTCAACGTCCGGCTCGCGGTCAAAGCCATCGAGTCGCTAAAAGTGGCACTGGGCCCCGTCTCCACTAGGTGTGTCGAGGAGGCTCAAGCACGTGGGGCGATCCCGTCCGAACTGACCCCCGTTCGGACGGAATTCCTTATCGGCGCCCGGCCCCGAATCCTCCCTCGGGAGCCGCCGCCTCACCACTTGAGCCTTCTCGGAGAAATGCCCTCCGTGCCCTTTCAATCCGCACGGAGGCGTTTCCTGTACGGGCTGCTCCTGCACACTCTCCACTTTGCCATCTTCGTCTGCCGTCCGGACACGCCTTGGCGTACCATCCTGCCGTCCGGCGGAGGCGAAGGTCCCCATTGGAAGGCTCTCTACGCGGGAGTCTTCCCTTGTTCTATTGGGGACTTGGCCTGGAGGGTGTTGCACGGAGCAGTCCCGTGCAATAGGATTTTAAGTAGGTTTACGGACTCCCAGGCTGCTTGCCATTTTTGCGGCCTGGAGGAGTCCGTTTATCACATTTATGTTGAATGTGAGAGGTTGCAGCCCCTCTTTCATTATTTGAAGGGGCTGCTCCTCAATTTCTGGTTGCACTTCAGCCCCACGCTCCTGATCTACGGTCACCCGGTGCGGAGGGGAGCGGGTAGGTCGGAGGACCTCCTCGTAGGACTGCTCCTGGGTCTGGCCAAGAAAGCCATTAATTGGTCCAGGCAGCGGGCGGTCGAGGGGGTCGTTCGGCCCGATTGCCTGCCTCTCTTCCGCGGCCATGTTCGCGCCCGGGTGGCCCTGGAGATGGAGCACGCGGTGTCCGCCGGCACGCTTGAGTTTTTCCGCGACCGGTGGGCGCCGCGGGGACTGGAGTGCATCGTCACCCCGGACTTTCAAATTTTACTTTGATTTATTAAGTTTCATTTAAAGTTTTAATTTGATTTACAGTAAATTTGTGTTGTCCAACCAAAAAGAGGAACACCAGGTTATAGTCCAACAGCTTTATTTGAAATCACAAGCTTTCGGAGCTGCTGACTGAGGAGCAGCAGCAGCAGAGTGGTGGTCTCTGTGGCCAGGAAGAGGAGAAGGAGAAGGAGACCAGACAGCAGACCACCACCAACAACCAACAACCACTACTGAGGTGCCTGGAGAGAGAGGACAGGAGAGGAGAAAGAAAAGAAAAGAAGGCCAAGGCCATTAACAACAGAGGAGAGGCCTTTTCCATCACTGCCTCCTCAATTGGCCTCCATTTTAGGAGAGGGAGAGAGGGGAGAAAACATCCCAACAACCATCATCTGTTTGGAAGGAGGAAGAAGGAAGGAAAGAACAGCTACAGGTGGGTGTTATTTCTGGGGCACTCTCCCAGAGACTTTGTTTTGTAGGTGGGGGGAGGAAAGAAGAAAAGAAGAGGGCCGGAACATCTAAGGGGTGTGTGTGTGAGTGTGTGTGGCTTCTGTAAAAGCTAGGCCGCACACACCATATTAAACACCCCTTTCCCATTGCCTGACCTGGGACAGCTGGAGCTGCCTAGGTGAAGTTCCCCAATTAATTTAATCCAATTGGGCATCGTTAAGACCTGGTGCAGGACTGAGCCTGGGCATCTCCAGCTATCCCAGGTGAAGACATCTTCTCCCCCCAGCAGAAGACCACCACCAAAGACTTGTATTACATCGGAGAGTGCACCCCCCTGCCAACACCCACCCACCCACCATCCTGAGTGGCGACCCTGCCCTTGCGGCTTCCCTCCTTCCCACCCCCCTCTCTCTCTCTCTTTGTCTCTTGTCTCTCTCTGCCTCTCTCTCTAAGAGGCACCTCATCTATTTTTAATTAAGTACCCATTGAGCAGAGGGGAGAAGGCCCCTCTCCCAATTCAATCAACTAAAGGGAGAGGTGTGCCTTCAATTTAAGAGCTCCCTCTGCTCAGGGGAAAACTAAAACAAAAAAAACCAAGGCCATTAACACCTTCAGGCCTGTGACTTGGGGTGAGTGTAGCCCTTAAAGAACCCTCCATTATGGCGAGTACATCTTCGTCGGTGGCGGGGGCAGCGAGGACGTATGCGAGCGTGGCAGCCGCGGCCACGGCCGCAGCCACGAGTCCTCCTGTTACCCCGTCACCTTTTACCCTCCTTACGAGGAAGAATGGGGTCAAGAGCTACACTCACCCCAACATGACTATAGAGGCGTGCGTTAAAGCCATGGCTGGGGTTGTCGGCCCTTCAGCCATCGTCGCCGCCTCTAAAATGTACGGCAAGGCTGTGTTCTTCCTGGGGTCGGAGCGGGCGGTGTCCCTGGCCATCGAGAAGGGGCTCACCGTGGGCGGGACCTTCCTGCCGGTGGACCCCCTTGAGGCCACCGCGCAAAGGATTGTGGTCTCCAACGTCCCGCCCTTTGTTCCGGGTGAGCTCCTCCTCCCCCACCTACGTCAACTGGGGGAGGTGAGGTCGGGGATCACACCCATCCCGCTCGGCTTCCGGGAAGCCAGCCTTCGGCACGTCTTCTCCTTCCGGCGCCAGCTTTTCGTCCGGCTGGCGCGGGAGGAGGACGCGGATGGCGCGTTCACGGTGCTCCACGGGGGGACCGCCCACCGCGTCTTCTGGACCTCGGACGGCGCGCGGTGCTACGCCTGTAAGGAGGTGGGGCACGTCCGCAAAAACTGCCCCGCCTCCAAGGCCGCCACGACACCTGGCGCGGCCGGGGTTGGCGCCGCCGCCCCCCCTCCCCCTGATACTGTCCGCGCGTCGACGGCGACGGATGCGCGGTCGAAATCGGAGGCCAACGCCACCACGGCCTCCGGCGGGGAGGAGGGAGAGCGTCCGGGGGGAAGGAAGGCGCGTAGGAAAAATAAACACATAAGGGCGGATCCCCTCGCGGAGGAAACATCTGAATTGGCCGAACTCACGCCCGAGTATATCGCGGAGTTGGTCGGGACGCATGAGACTGGGGGGGTCCTCGTGCCCGGGCCCGTGACCGCAACCGCCGAGGCGGCTAAATCAAGACCTGCGGCCGGGCTCGGGCCCGAGGGGCCCAAGAAACCCAGTCGTCGGAAGGGGGCAGAGAGGGAGGCCCCAGCAGACATGGAGGCCTCCCCCTCTCCGGGCCCCAACTTGTTAAAAAGAAAGCTCCGCCCCCAGCAGGAGGACTGCGAGGAGGAAGGTCCCTCCGCAAAAGGGGGGCAGTCGCCCGCCGCGGGTGCTGCGCCCCACCCCACCACCGTCATCGTCGCGCGCGATCGGCAGGGGTCGTCTGTCCCTCGGGAGGGTGAGACAGACGAGTCTGTCCGACCTGTGCCTCCCGGGGATGGGGAAGAGACCCTGCCCGTGGGGGGGGGCGCGGAACAACCCGCGGAAGAAAATGTAGAACCTGAACCGTTGCTCCTCGCCGGGTCGGGCGTCCTGGGGACTGGGGCGGGCGAGGCCAAAGAGGCTGAAGCCGAGCCCGCCTTTTATAACCCAGACATCTCCCAGGGACTGCTCGACCTGGTGGAGGAGTGTAGCAATCCCCAGCCCGCTGGGTCGGAGGTTGGTGGCGGGGAGACGGAAAGCCCCCTGACTCCGTCTCTGTTGTTGGCGCCGGACGTGCTGGAGGAATTTGGGATTATTTTCTCCCCGGTTTCTCCGGTCGCCCCGGCGCCTGAGGCGGGGGGGGGCCCCGAACCGCCGCCGCCGCCTCCCGGCCCGGCGCCCCTGAAGGAGCCCAGGGTGGACTCCTCTGCCACCGATCCTGGGGGTGGGATCGTGACGGAGGCGGGGCCGGCCGGTGCGGCCGAGCCGTTCGCTGCACCCTGTGTGACGGACGGGTTGGCCGCCGGTGACGACCTCCCGGAGGAGGACGGGGACTCGGTGGGGGGCATCGAGGACGATTTGGAGTCCATCGGCAGCGAGGCGATGGACGCCCTCGTGCCCTTCACCGACTCTCCCCTCATCCCCGTAGGGGAACTCCGGGATTTTATGGCCATGAGCCAGGGTCGTCACAAGAAGATCCGGCTGGCCCTCGACAAGTGGTCGGAGCTGACGCTGCTCGTCGTGTCCGTCCGCGCCGCCGTTAAAATCATGGGCGCGGACAAGGACGTTGACCGGCTCGAGCTGCGTCGGCTCAAGACGTTCCACACTGGGCTGCTGAGGGAGTGGCGGTCGTCAGTGACCGCCCTCCCTCCCCTCCGTTAGGTAGAGGTTGCACTATGCTTCTGAGATGAAGATAACCATAGCCAGCCTCAACATCAACGGCAGCAGGGAGGCGCGCCGTAGATTCAATAACTTCTCGGTCCTTCGGGACGGGAAATATGCGGTGTGCTTCCTGCAAGAAACCCACACCGTTCCGGGAGACGAGGCCACGTGGCTCCTGGAGTGGCAAGGAGGGGTCAGCATGAGTCACCTCTCCAACAATTCCTGCGGGGTGGCTGTCTTGCTGGCCCCGCATTTTCAGCCGGAGATCTTGAGGGTCAAGGAGCACGTGCCGGGCCGCTTGCTCCAGGTCACTGTTCGCCTGGGAGGCGTGCCGCTCCATTTAGTGAACGTGTACGCCCCCCGGACCGGTGCGCAGCAAGTGCGCTTCTTCGGAGAAGTGTCCGCTCTTCTGGGCTCCATCGACGTGGGCGAGTGCGTCATCCTCGGGGGGGATTTCAATTGTACCCTCGAGGCGCGGGACCGGTCGGGTCCCCCGCGAAGCCCGGCGGCGATGGAGAAGTTGCGGGACCTGGTCGGGTCCTTCGACTTGGTGGACGTCTGGCGAAATCTCCATCCCGACTCCAGCGCCTTCACGAGCGTGAGGTCTGGAGGAGGAAGGTCCAGAATCGACCGCCTTTACATTTCCCGGGCGTACGTCTCCTGCGTTCCGGCGGCTTCCATGCGGCCGGTGCCGTGCACGGACCACCACCTGGTGTGGGCGGAGCTCGCTCCGCTGCGCGCGCGGGGGGGGTCCGCGTACTGGCATTTTAACAACCTGCTGCTGGAGGACGCGCGGTTCCGGGATTCGTTTCGCCGGTTCTGGGCCGACTGGAGAAGGAAGCGGGGAGGCTTCCCCTCCTTGAGGCTATGGTGGGACGTGGGCAAGGCTCACGTCCGCGTCTTCTGTCAGGAGTACGCGAAGGGGTCGACCAAGAGGCGGGAGGCCCGGGTCGGGCGATTGGAGAAAGAAGTGCTCGACCTGGAGTCCCGTCTCGGTCAAGTCGTCGAGGACCCGGCCCTGCGGAAGGTGTACGAAGAGAAGAAGGGCGCGCTGAAGGACCTGCAGCTGGTCGGGTCCCGAGGCGCGTACGTGAGGTCGCGGATCCAGCTCCTGCGGGACCTGGACCGCGGCTCCCCCTTCTTCTACTCGCTGGAAAAAAGACGGGGGGTCCGTAAGCAGCTCTTGGGGCTGCTGGCCGACGACGGATCTCTGGTCTCGGATCCGGAGGGCATCAGCGCGGAGGCCCGGGCCTATTACGGGGCTCTGTTCTCTTCGGATCCGTCCAGCGAGGATGCGCGCAGAGTTTTGTGGGAGGACCTGCCGAAGGTCGGCCCGGAGGGCGCCGAGAATCTAGAAGCTCCGCTAAGCCTGGCGGAGCTGACCGGCGCCCTGCGCCAGCTCTCGAGGGGCAAGTCCCCGGGGCTGGACGGGCTGACCGTGGAGTTCCACAGGGCGTTCTGGGACGTCTTGGGGGACGACTACGCGCGGGTCCTGGGGGAAAGTCTGGCGACCGGGGAGATGCCCCTCTCTTGGCGCAGGGCGGTCATCGTCCTGCTGCCCAAGAAGGGCGATCTCCGCCTACTTAAGAACTGGCGCCCGGTCTCCCTCCTCAGCACGGACTACAAAATTTTCGCCAGGGCTATGTCTGCTCGCCTTGGCACCGTGCTGGCCCGCATGATCCACCCCGACCAGTCCTACACGGTCCCGGGCCGGAGTATCCACGATAACATCCATCTGGTCCGGGACCTGGTCCACCATTCCCAGAGGGCTGGTCTGTCGGTCGCCTTCCTTTCCCTGGATCAGGAGAAGGCGTTCGACAGGGTGGATCACGAGTATCTTTTCGGGACTCTGCGCGCATTCGGGTTCGGGACGCATTTCGTCGCCCGGATCCGACTTCTGTACGCCGCCGCGGAGTGTCTGATTAAAGTTAACGGGTCTTTGACGGCGCCCCTTCGCTTCGGGAGGGGGGTGCGTCAGGGATGCCCCATGTCCGGTCAGTTATACGCCGTTTGCGTGGAGCCTTTCCTGCGCCTCTTGCGGAAGAGGTTGACGGGACTGGCTCTGCAAGGGCCGGGCGTGGAGGTGGTCCTCTCGGCTTACGCCGATGACGTGCTCCTCGCGGTCACGGATCCCGTCGACTTGCGGAGGATGCGAGAATGCCAGCAGATTTACTCGGACGCATCCTCCGCCAAGATCAACTGGGAGAAATGTTCTGGACTCCTGGTGGGCCCATGGCGGGTGGACTCCCTGCCGGAGGAGTTCGGGCCTTTCGCCTGGAGCACCACGCACCTCCTCTACCTGGGAGTCTACCTCAGCCCGGCCGAGGACGCCTGGCCGGCGAACTGGCAAGAGCTGGAGGCCAAAGTCACCGCTCGCCTAGGACGCTGGACAGGACTGCTCCGAGTGTTGTCCTACAGGGGTCGAGCGCTGGTCATAAACCAGCTGGTGGCCGCCATGTTGTGGTACCGGTTGGTCACTTTGATCCCTCCCCCTGCGTTTGTCGCCAAGATGCAGAAGAAGCTCGTCGACTTCTTCTGGGACAAAAGGAAGCACTGGGTCTCTGCCGCGGTTTTGAGTCTCCCGCTTAGGGAGGGCGGTCAGGCGCTGGTGTGCCTTCGCACCCAGGCGGCGACTTTCCGTCTTCAGACGCTGCAGAGATACCTGTACGTGGAGAATCCTCCTAGGTGGCGTGCGCTGGCGACGTATTTCTTCCGCCAGCTGCACGGCCTCAATTACGACACGCAGCTCCTGTTTGTGAGAGTGGGTGGCACGCGTGCCAGCCTGCGGGAGCTGCCTGTCTTCTACCAGGAACTGCTATGGGTTTGGAACAGCGTCGCCTCCGAGCGCAGTTCTCCCCCGTCAGGAGCGGCGGCCGTCCTTCGGGAGCCGCTGTTCAGGAATCCGCACCTCCACGACCGCGGGTTCGGCTGGCTGGCGGAGGGCAGGGCTGTGCCCGGTAAGGTGACCAGAGTCGGGGACCTGCTCGATGGCGGAGGAGCGGGCTGGATGGCGCCGGAGGAGTTGGCGAGGCGCATGTCTTGGGTCAACGTCCGGCTCGCGGTCAAAGCCATCGAGTCGCTAAAAGTGGCACTGGGCCCCGTCTCCACTAGGTGTGTCGAGGAGGCTCAAGCACGTGGGGCGATCCCGTCCGAACTGACCCCCGTTCGGACGGAATTCCTTATCGGCGCCCGGCCCCGAATCCTCCCTCGGGAGCCGCCGCCTCACCACTTGAGCCTTCTCGGAGAAATGCCCTCCGTGCCCTTTCAATCCGCACGGAGGCGTTTCCTGTACGGGCTGCTCCTGCACACTCTCCACTTTGCCATCTTCGTCTGCCGTCCGGACACGCCTTGGCGTACCATCCTGCCGTCCGGCGGAGGCGAAGGTCCCCATTGGAAGGCTCTCTACGCGGGAGTCTTCCCTTGTTCTATTGGGGACTTGGCCTGGAGGGTGTTGCACGGAGCAGTCCCGTGCAATAGGATTTTAAGTAGGTTTACGGACTCCCAGGCTGCTTGCCATTTTTGCGGCCTGGAGGAGTCCGTTTATCACATTTATGTTGAATGTGAGAGGTTGCAGCCCCTCTTTCATTATTTGAAGGGGCTGCTCCTCAATTTCTGGTTGCACTTCAGCCCCACGCTCCTGATCTACGGTCACCCGGTGCGGAGGGGAGCGGGTAGGTCGGAGGACCTCCTCGTAGGACTGCTCCTGGGCCTGGCCAAGAAAGCCATTAATTGGTCCAGGCAGCGGGCGGTCGAGGGGGTCGTTCAGCCCGATTGCCTGCCTCTCTTCCGCGGCCATGTTCGCGCCCGGGTGGCCCTGGAGATGGAGCACGCGGTGTCCGCCGGCACGCTTCAGTTTTTCCGCGACCGGTGGGCGCCGCGGGGACTGGAGTGCATCGTCACCCCGGACTTTCAAATTTTAATTTGATTTATTAAGTTTCATTTAAAGTTTTAATTTGATTTACAGTAAATTTGCGTTCTGTCAAACCAAAAAGATCAACACCAGGTTATAGTCCAACAGTTTTATTTGAAATCACAAGCTTTCAAATAAAAGGGGTCTCATGGCCCCAGGGGAAGTTGGGGTAGACTGGAATGAGGAGGAAAAGGAGCCCGATGATGGGATCCAGTATAGAGAGGTTCGACCGGCTCCCGAAGCACAGGGACCACCGGGGCCGATGTGTCCCCTGCGACAGCAAAAGTTCGGTCCACCCCCACAAGGCGGCGATCAGGGGCCATTGCAGAGTGATTATGTGCTTCCCTATACGTCCCTTCAGTTGCAGGAAATGCTGGCCAATGTGCCGAAACTGAAGCACGGAGGGGATGCCTCTGTTCATTTTGCCAATGTAGAGCACATAGGGGGGATCAATAATTATGACGACGACGAACGGAAAAAGCTGGTACTGTTCTCTCTAGATGGGAAGCTGTACCAGGATTTGTTGGCAGTCACTAAGTTAGGAGGGGGTAACCTGACGGGGT
The DNA here is from genome assembly GCA_030390025.1 of Squalus acanthias. Lineage (NCBI taxonomy): Eukaryota > Metazoa > Chordata > Chondrichthyes > Squaliformes > Squalidae > Squalus > Squalus acanthias. The sequence continues at coordinate 97,661,276 of CM059438.1, read as the reverse complement.
AAAGGACGAAATTTTAATGGCGCTGGGAGAGCCAGGGCAGCCCGTTCTTGCAGGTCGAGCAGACCAGACAGCTGGCTGGCGAGGCACCAGATGCATTCGCAGACAGGTTATGACCCGTGTATCTGAAAGCGACGGGGAGAAATCTAGCCCGAGCACAGTTGTTAGGGGCTCCCAGGAATCATTGGTTGAGGACCCTGGTGGTTAACAGCCTGCCACGGATCAGGGCTAGGGCGCAATCATGGTTCAACTCCAAGGATGTTAATAATACAGAGCCAGGCATGTTAAGGAAACTGACTCTGGCTTTTAAATCTGACTGAGGGGAGGAGAATAAACAAAAGGGAAAAGTACACGAAATGAAGGGAAGCGTGGATGGTAGAAAAGAATGGAAGCAGGAGGGGGGGTAAGGTGTGCTTTAACTGTGGGAGAATGGGACACTGGAACAGGGAGTGCAAGTTCTCAAAAAGGGAAAAACCAGGATATGGGGGTCCCTCAGGGTCAATACCACGGGTAGTAGAGGCAGAGAAGGAGAGGGTAGAAGACCCGGTGGAACTTCTAGTGACCGCGTTACGGCAGGTTATGGGCAAAGACCAGGGAAAGCTGAACGCTGCCGTATGCAGTGAAAAGCCCAGCGCGCCCCCACTTCTCCCATGACTAGGACGCACCCAGCCCGAGTACCTGTGCCCGCTCACCTATGATGAGTGGGGCAGACCTCGTGTAGAGATCAGGGTAGAGGCCGTTTGGGGAAAGTATCTAGTGGACACCGGAGCTTCCAGTACGGTGGTTCACTCACCAAACCCGACCACTTCTCCATGGTTGAGCAGGGTCCCGTTTAAGTTAGTGGGTTTCACAGGGAACGAGCAGGCTGGGGCGGTATCGAAACCTTTGTCTATAGGGTTAGGACCCCTTGTCACTAAGTGGGAATGTGTACTGATGCAATGGGATCAGCCCGGCGCGGGGGTCCTCGGAGCTGATTTTATGCTGGCCCACTATGTGATCGTGGATATGAGAAACCACTGTCTATGGGGGGCGGTTGGTTCAGATAAACCTGAGGAATTTCTAGTTATCCCCAAGGCGGAGAAAGTGAAAGGTAGCGCCTGTACTATGAAACCGAAGGGTAGCTATGACTTGGAACAATTGGTCCGTAGCGCCCCGGAAAGGTATCGGGGGTATGTGAAAAATAATCTCGCAGTGTTCGCCACTCACCGACATGACTATGGTAGGGTAACGGGGGTAAAGGTGGAGGTACATGGGGACCCAATGTCGCGACCTCAGAAACAGTATAATTTTCCCCGGGCCCACGGTAGCAGCAGTAGCCGATCTAATAGGGAATATCCCTGCGGAGGCAACGACGTTCACTGTATTGGACATAACTAATGGGTTCTGGTCTATCCCAGTAAGACCGGAGGATCAGTATTAATGTGCCTTTACATTCAAAGGGCAGCAGTATATGTGGACGTGCCTCCCGCAAGGGTTTCATAACAGTCCCTCGATTTTCCATCAGTGTATGGCTAATGCTTTAAAGAATTTCAGTCAGCCTAGCCAGTTGATCCAGTATGTGGATGACCTATTATTATCCTCAGAAAGTGCAGAGGACCACGGGCCACTACTGGACGAGCTACTAAAGCTGTTGGGGGAGGCAGGGTTTAAGTCAAACCCCAAGAAAGCCCAAATAGGACAGGAGGAGGTGAAATTCTTCGGATTGACGATTAGGGCAGGGGAAAGGGCTATAGATGAGGCGGAGAGGAGGGCAGTAGAGGAACTACTCGCTCCAAAGAGTGTAACTGGGGTGAGATCTTTTCTTGGTATGACAGGGTATTGCAGGGATTTTATTGAAGGCTATGCAGCCACGACAGCCCCTTTGCTTAGACTCCTTAGGAAAGGAATAGGATGGGAATGGGTTGAGAGTTGTAAGAAGGCATTTACTCGCCTAAAGGAAAATTTACAAACTGCACCTGCACTAGGAGCAATAAACGGGAACGAAGATTTTTATCTGGAGGTAGCAGCTACTGGGGATAGTTTGAGTGCAGTGTTGCTCCAAGAACGGTATGACAAGTTGAGGCCAGTGGCCTATGCCTCCCGAGTCCTGAGAGATGTAGAGAGGGGTTACTCGAACTGCAAAAGAACCTTTTGGCGAGCTATTGGGCCGTCAAACGTTTCCAATTATTTATGGGGTCATCTTTAATAACCTTACTGACATGTCATACTCCGACACAGATGCTATTGGATGGGAGGATAAAAGATGGGACAGTGAGTAGCAGTCGTATTGCCCGCTGGACATTGCTACTCTCCCAGATGAACCTGAGGGTGGAAAGATTGGCGGAACCTAAGCTGGCCTTGAACATGAGTTATCCAGGGACGAATCACGTGTGCACGGTAGAAGGGGTATGGGATGTAGACGTGGGATTCCGGGCCGGGCAACATCCGATAAGGAGAGATATATATGTGGATGGGTCCAGCTCGGTGACAAACGGAGAGCGTAGGACAGGCTGTGGAATTTATGACACAGGGGCTGGGATAGAGAAAGCCATCAAACTCCCCAACACACTGAGCGCACAGCAGGCCGAGCTGGCGGCTGTAGCTTATGTGGTCACGCATCCCAAGGAATTCCCAACCCCCTACACAATATGCTCAGACTCGATGTTCATGTGCAATTCTTGCACTGAATATCTGGCAATATGGGCTAGACGAGGATTCAAGTCCGCCGACGGGAAACCGTTAGTAATCGCCCCACTGCTGAACACAATCCTGGGCGTTATGGGTAATAAAGGGGAGTATTACATTCAAAAAGTAAAGGCGCACTCTAAAACCGAGCCCAAATGGAAAGGTAATCAGAAGGCCGACGAGTTGGCAAAAAAGGGGGCCAGGGAGGGAGTACTTTGGGACCCGTACCGATCTGGCCATAAGGGATATGGAGGGCCCACAGGAGGTGAAGTTGCCCCCAGACCTGACCCAGGTTCAAGCACAAGATACGGTTTTAAAAAACGTGATTAAGAAAAGGGTAGAAGGGGAACCAATTGAGGGTCCTTTTGGAGCAGCAGATAGAGTGGTCAAAGAGGGGATGCTGTTTAAAGGGGAAAGGTGGATCGTGCCCACACTGTACCGGGAGGAATTTATGCAGCTAGCTCACGGGGGTCCAGGAGCTGGACATCCAGGGCCGGAAACTGCCTGGAAGAAAGTGGAGGAAGTGGGTTGGTGGCCTCATCTTAGGGAAGAGGTGAAGGAATATGGCAGTGAGTGCCTAGTGTGTGCTGCGAATAATCCAGACCCCCACCGTAGAAAGGCACCATTGGGACACGTTGGGAGGGTAGAGGGACCATGGCGTTCTATACAAATAGACTTCATTGGGCCCCTGCCCACCACAAAAGCAGGCAACAAGTATTGTCTGGAATAACAGAAAGCACTGGAAAAACTCAGCAGGCCAGGCAACATCCGTGGAGAGAGAAACAGAGTTAACGTTTCAGGTCGAAGACCCTTCGTCAGGACTGAGAAAAAAGCAGGAAATTAAACAGATGAAAAAGCAAGTTTGGAGGCTGGGGGAGGGAATAAAAGAACAAAAGGGAAGGTCTGTGAGACGTAGAGACATTAAGAGTTACACAAGGCGAGACGAGATGGTAATAGGACAGGTTAAGAAACAAAAGATGGCTCAGAAGTGTGAAATGCGCTGGCAGGATGAAAGACAGCTGCCGTGTGGGAGAGAGAAAAAAAAGGGAAAAGGCACAAACCAAAAGGGGGGATAAAAATGGTGGGGGCCGAGGTTATGGTCTGAAATTGTTGAACTCGATATTGAGTCCGGAAGGCTGTAAAGTGCCTAATCGGAAGATGAGGTGCTGTTCCTCGAGCTTACGCTGAGCTTCCGTGGAACAATGCAAAAGGCCGAGGACGGTGAGGTCAGAGTGGGAGTGGAGCGGAGAATTAAAGTGACAGGCGACCGGAAGCTCGGGGTCCCCCTTACGGACTGAACGGAGGTGTTCCACAAAGTGGTCACCCAATCTGCGTTTGGTCTCCCCAATGTAGAGGAGACCGCATTGTGAGCAGCAAATATAGTATACTAAATTGCAAGAAGTACAAGTAAATCACTGTTTCACCTGGAAGGGGTGTTTGGGGCCCTGGAGAGTGGGAAGGGGGGAGGTATAAGGGCAGGTGTTGCATCTCCTGCGCTTGCACGGGAAGGTGCCGGGCGAAGGGGAAGGGGTGCTGGGGGTGATAGAGGAGTGGACTAGGGTGTCTCGGAGGAAGCGGTCCCTACGGAATGCTGAAAGTGGAGGTGAGGGGAAGATACGTTTGGTGGTGGGATCACGTTGGAGGTGGCGGAAATGGCAGAGGATGATCCGTTGAATGTGGAGGCTGGTGGGGTGAAAGGTGAGGACAAGGGGAACTCTGTCGTGGTTCCGGGAGGTGTTGGTGGATGTTTTCTCTAAGTGGGTTGAGGCCTTCCCTTGTCAAACAGCCACAGCGTTAAACATGGCTAAGATCCTAGTAAGGGATGTGTTCTCCCAATGGGGATTGCCCCAGGTAGTGGAATCAGATCAGGGGAGCCATTTCACGAGGACAAATCATGCAGACCACCCTAAAACTTTTAGGGATACAGGGAAAATGGCATGTGGCCCACAACCCCCAATCATCGGGAATAGTGGAAAGGATGAACCGGACCTTAAAGGAAAGGCTTAGGAAGGAGATAGGGGGGTACCCAAAGAAATGGGACGAGGTCCTGCCTCTAGTTCTCATGAATATCAGGGCCAACCTCTCCAAAAGCACAGGACACTCTCCGTATGAGCTGATGAGCGGTAGGGCGATGAGGACCCCGACTCGTGTTGGTACCGGTCCTGACTGAAGCTCAAACGAGGGAGGTCAACCGGGACAGGTTGGTAAAAGACCTGTATGAGACCTTGAGGAAAGTTCAATGGGAAGCTGCAAATAACATGGGACACCAGCACCAGAAGAATAGAATTTTGTTGGAGCCACAGAAAGTACAGGAGTGGAAGGTAGGGGACCAGGTCATGGTGAGAAATTATGCCCGGGTTGGGGCTTTCGAGCCACTGTACGTGGGGCCGTACAGTATAGTGGACAAGGCAAGCCCTATGGTTTACACAGTGCAGCTGCCAAAACAGACAAAGTGGTTCCACATTAATCAATGTAAACGCTATGACCCCGGGAAGAGGGGAATAAAACGAAGCAGAGCCCAGGGAACGATCGTGAGTTTGACCAATGTAAGTTTTTCTCCCATGTTGTGGGATGATGACGAAAACCCAGAGAGCGGAGCAGTGAGAAGGAGTAGTCGAACACTCCGACCTAGGGTGCCTTGGACGCCTCCTCGCACACCGACCCCGAGCCGCAAGAGGTCCCAACCGGACAGTCAGGAAAAAGGGACGCGGTGATTGCAGCAATCACAGCATGTATAATATGTATATAACCCTAAGTCTGACCTGTGGAGGGAAGACCTCTCACAGAGCGGTGCTATTTTTTTCTTTTATTTGCAGAGGCGAGTTGAACGGAGGACGCAGGATGGAATGCATTCTGTGGCTGGGCCTGTTGGTAATCCTGATCAGATCAGGACAGATGGAGCGAGGCGACATCGAGATGTCATTTACTTACAGGTGTATGGGAGGAGCCGGGCCCACCGTAACACAGGGAGGTAGAGCACGGGGCACTGACGGGATAGCTACATACTTCCATGAGGGAGAATGGCCGGGTTGGTTGGGGTCAAATTCCACTAAATATTCCAATTACACTGGTTACAAATTCGGTGAAGCATCAGTGCCCTGCCCCAAATTAAATATCACCACCAAAAAGGTACTGGTGAACGAGGGAAGGCAAGTGTGCCTAGAATGATGGGGAAGTATCTCCGTGGGATGGTGGTGGTGGCTACGGAAAACAGACAAGGCAAAGAGTAATGAATCCACGGATTGGGAAACGACTCGTACAGATCGATTGTGGGGACAAATGGGGGTGTAAAATTATGTTGGGACAAGTGGTGGAAGGAGGAACAAGGGGTTTGTGTGTGTGGTGTAAAGTTTCCAAAATTTGCAGATCCCCAAAATCTAAGGGGAAAAAAAGGATTTTGGAACTACCCAGAGTGATAAAAATAAGGAATTTAAGACCAAAACCAAGCTTTGGCATTTTAAAAGAACATGTCTGGACATGTAAGGGAGAGGGGGCTGCACAGCACGTGGGATCAACCTCTGTAAATAGCAGTCTTGAGGATTGCATTGTCTGGGAATTCAAGCCCCAGCAAACATTAACATTTGGACAATAGGCCCTGGGAGAAGACCGCCCCCACCCAAAACACAGAACCCATTAAAGAGACGCATAAAGATAGGAATGCTAGGCCCAGCAAGAAACCCAAAACATGAGGACAATGCAAACTTCAATAAAACAACAGATCGACAGGACGCAAGCCTTTTGACACTCAGTAAAAAGCCGTTACTGGTAACGAGGTCTTTCAATTGACCAGGATTTGATTTGGTTTAGCATAGTTGAAGGCCCATCAAAACTTAACAAGACAATGGAATGAACAGGCCTCAACTGAAATCAATCACTTCAGCACAAAACCATTTTTAGTAAGGGGTTCTGGGAGCGAAGAAAAGAACAAAGGAGCTGAACATGTATAATACCCCAAGGAATTCCCCAAGAGCTCTCTCTCCCGCTCGGCTCTGTCCAGAAGCAGCACGTTCCAGGAAGACACTCGATGACCAGACCACCATCAACTTACCTGGCTGGATTTTGCACTGTTAAAACCCTGTTTGGTGAGCATTATCCCTGATCTCCTGAAACCGAAACCTAACTAGATAGTGGGATTTTTGGGAGGGATAAGGGTTTTGTATATTGTCATGCTCCGTCGCCTGTACCGTGTGTTCCCCAGCCTGTTTAAGTGTGAAGTGTGTTTTAAGTTTGTTACCTTTTACTTTTAATAAGTCAAAATTCTTTCATCGGAACCTGTTGTCTACTGCATCTTTATTCACAACCCCTAAATAAGTCCAAGGTCTGAACCTGGGGCGTGGGAGTGATTCGAACCGCTCACTGAGTCAGGGGTAAGGCTGACCCCTACCACCACCCCCTACAGTGGGAGGATCGGAACATAAATGCCAGAAGTGGGTGTCCATCGCTTTTAAACGACAATGGCAAGATTTCGTGTCTGGAATAGGCTGGACTCAGAGTTTCGATTCGTGTGTGGTCCCAGATCCTCCAAACGCAGTCAATGCTACCGAACTAGTAGCGCATGATAAGAAGCCCCTACCATCAGCCCCAAAGACACGGGATAAAGAGGTTAAGTGCCCCATAATGACACCCGGACCTAGGAATGGGTTAGTACTGATTCCAACAGGGAAGGTGTTGTACCATGACATGCATTACGAGGTAGCATCTGTCATCCTTAATTTGACAAAGGTACGGCCACCCCGGTGGTGCCCAGCTGAAACGGAAAAATTGTACGAGAAACTATTAAAAGAAATGTTCCGGCAATTCTACGAGTTGAACTATGGGGATGAAAGTCGGAAGGATTTGTATAAACGAGCTGACAACAGTCACACCGGTTTGGGGAGGCGGAAGAGGGGATTGATCAATGACGCGGCCACGGTGTTTAATACGGGGACGTCACTGGTCAATAGTATAGATGATGCCCAGCTGCAACCGCAGGTCAATACCTTACGGGATCAGCTAAAGAGGATACTGGGGGAGGGTAATGAGATTGAGGGACAGGAATTACAAGACGACCAAGTAATGACCATTCACCGAAAAGAATTGATAGCTGAGCTGGAAACTCACGCCTAGACCATAAACAACTTAATAAAGGAGGACCGGGCCGTGCAAAATGATGCGTGTGTTATGTACGGTGCCTGGTTATGAAACGAGGGGCGTAGTAATTTAGAGGATCTGGAGCAAGGTCGCGTACCATCATGGATTGACAAGACACCGAAGAGCCTTGAGCACTTATGACAATCTCATGAACCCGTGCCAGCTACGGTTGGCCTCCGAAGCGTACCCAGTCCCAATCGTTTGTGATCAGTACAACCAAACCATAATGGGAATAGTTCTCAGGATGCCAGTGATGGGTCAGTCACAACGGCCAGTGCCGGCATATCGGGTGGAAAATGTTGGTGTTATCTGAAATGGGGTATATGTGCGGCATCATGGGGCGCCTCCGTATGTGGTTAAGTGGGGGAACTCCATGACGGGCACGGATCTGAAGGGATGTCAGGAAAGGGGGGCACATGTAGTGTTGTGCCCACATCACCTGAATGTGTTCGACCGACCGGTATGTGGTTTTGAATCTGAAAGCGCACAACCGATCAACTGCACCATGGAGGTGATGGCTCAGAGCCACGTCCCGCCCCAGGTTGCTTATGAGGGGAATGGAACCTACTGTGTCACCACCAGTGTGAATCAGTATAGGGTACACAATGATACCTGGTGTCCAATCTACGACTCGACCTTTTGTTTTAAACCCCTGATAGAGGTTCAGGTGGCACAGGAAAGGATAATCCCTATTTCAGATCACACCTCAGTAAATCTCACAGTGGGTGGTATTTTACCAAACCTCCAAGATTATATATCACATTTTGGGTATGATATCCCGCCATTACCTGAGCATTTGACAAAACTGGTAAAGGAAGTGGAGCTTTCCCAGAAACATTACTACACTCTCCAGCAGGAAAACAGAGAAACACGAGAGGAGATCGGGGAAATGACCACCCCACCTTGGTGGGACATTGGGTTTAATATTGAAATTCCTCCCTGGATCCAAATTGTCTCGCATGTATTGATAATTGTGCAATTAGTTATGGTGTTGTATCTGTTCAGGTTATCGTGTAAAACGAAACAAAGGGTAAAAAGGGAAAAACAGGAAAGACTGTATAAAGGGGATTTGGGATTATAGAATCAAATGTATAGACAGTGTAAAAAATGTGAGATTTGGCTAGGACCGACAATGCACCCTCCACAGCAGGAGAATGGACGGAAGTAACATCTCTAATGTAAGAGATATTAAAGGGGGGAGATGTAGGATCCGTTCCTCCCCCGCAAAGGTAAAAATTGGATGATGAAATATAAAAACCCAGAACTGCAGAGCCAGCAAAAAGGGCTCAGCAATAAAGGGTTAATTCAAACATTTCAGCCGAAACTACGACTGGATCACAGACAATCTAAAATATGAATGCTTCTGAACAAGAACATTCGCATATTCATGCACCTTAAGGGGTTACATTGTCCACCTTAGACCATGGCCCCCGAATAACCAGTTTCAGTGCAGGCCTAGACAATGGGCCGGGCCTCGAACCTTTTGGATACGAATGCTAACAGAAACCAACAACCTCGCATATGCAGCCACTTTGGGAGGGTTGCATTGTCAGAAAGATATCTCATATCAATGGACAATTCACACATTTTGAAATGAATCGTACGCTCAGAAGGGGGCCAGGAAATACTGCAAGTTGGTTTTGGTTTAAAGTAAGATCACTTCGAAGACAGTGGTGTGGGAAGCCGACGGCAGAACAGCGAACAGAAAGATTCGGGCCTACAATCAACTCCAGGAGACAGCCGATCGGGAGTGGTGATTGTATGTTTCAGTCAAATCATAGAGGGGGCTTTTATGATTGAGTCTGAGTAAGTTTGTGAGTTTCAGCCAAATCACAGAAAGGGCTTTTATGATTGAGTCTGAGTAAATTTGTGAGTTTCAGTCAGATCACAATAAGGGTTTTGTGATCGAGTCTGGGTAACTTTATATGTAACAGTCAAATCGCGGATGGGTTTAACTGTGTCATATTGTGTCGATGCAAACAACCCTTGCGTAGGGGTTTGTATTTTGGGGTTGTGAGCCTGATATAAATCGTAGGGATTTATACTGGGGAAGTAATTGTGTGTGTGTGTTCAATAAACCAACGAATCAAAGGTTGAGCCAAAACCCTGTGCCGTGTGTATTTTGTTCTTATAAATCCTGACTTCCAGGAACTGTGTGTAACGGTGGACCAGTATCAGAGAAAACCCCTTACAGGCTCTTTTCTCCAGAAAAGAGAAGGCTGAGGGGTGACCTGATAGAGGTCTTTAAAGTTATGAAAGGGTTTGATAGGGTAGACACAGAGAGAGAGTTTCCACTTGTGGGGAAGTCTAAAACTTGATGCCATAAACTTCAGATAGTCTCCAATAAATCCAATCGGGAATTCAGGAGAAACTTCTTTACCCAGAGAGTGCTGAGAATGTGGAACTCGCTACCGCAGGGAGTGGTCGAGGCAAATAGTATAGATACATTTAAGGGGAAGCTGGATAAAAACATGGGGGTGAAAGGAATAGAAGGATATGCTGATAGGGTGAGATGAAGAGGGGTGGGAGGAGGCTGGTGTGGAGCAGAAACACCGGCACGGAGCGATTTGTGTGCTGTAACTCGCTGTAACATTTACCTGTATTGTGCGTAGGCATTTTCTACTGCAATTAGCGCATGTGGCTAAAACGGTGTCGCCATAGCCACGTCTGTGACTAGTCAGTGATTTCTATTGGACAACACTGGTCTATGGCTCAGTGCCCGCCGTGTGTGGTACTGACCTTCCACCCCGACCTGTGCCAATCGTTGACAGATTGGAGGTTGGGAGTTAAAATTGGCCTCAGCACCTCCTGGACCAGGAAGCAGACCAGTCATTGAGGACACTCACTTCTGGCCACTGTCCAGAGACTCCTGCTGGGGACTGCAGGATTGTGAGGGGAAGTACAGGATCAGACTCCACTGTGATGCACCCACAGCCCAATAGCCTACTGACACTGTCTCGGTTTCACACGAGGACTGGGCACTTAGAGCTCACCCCACTCACGAGAGTCAACACCTTCAGGTGAGCACAGAAACGGACACTGCGACACAATCCTCATTTCTGCCCCTGGAACTCTCGTGTTTAAAAGTTCGAAGTGCAGGATAGCGAGAGGAGAGGCTTCATGGCAAGGGCTGAAACTGCCCAATTGCAACATTCAGAAAATGAAAAGAAACGGTTGCTTTTATTTGCTGTTTGTGTGAAACGTGTACAGTCTAAGTCGCAATCACTGTCTGATCGGCATCTCTGCCCCAATACTCCACTCCAGGCAGGGCAAGAGCGGCTTCCTTCCTTCAAGCAGAACACCAGTAATCAGATTCTCCCAGTCTCTCTCCAAACCAGCTGCAATCCGCACATTAACCAGTGCAAAAAACTGTAGCAAATTACATTTTCAATTCATTCCTAAACAAATTCAGTGATAATTTTAACTATAATTCCATTTAACCCACAATGAACCCAAATATATACACTGGCATCAGCCTAAAAACATTCCTTAAAATATTCACATACATTGTGGTATTGCTATTTGGTAAAATAATTACAAATGATTTTTTAGAAAGGATTCTCACACACACCCCCCCACACACACCCATGCACGCGCGCACACACACACACACACCATGTTCACACATTCCCCCCCCACCGCCCCCACATGCGCACACACACACCCCTGCACGCACTATTGAAAATTACTTCCAATTCGGAATGGTTGTTCTGAAAAAGGAATTTATATACAACAGAGGGATTCTCATGTTAATCAATCCGAAAATTACTGAAAGAGTCATCAGCACAAAGCAGTAAGATTGCTGAAAAGCCGCTCGGCATCAGCCCTCGAGTAGCCTGGAGTCTCTTCGGGTCCTGGATATCAGATGTGCAAAATTCGTGGTTTCTGGCAGAGTGGGTGCTGTCACATCGACCAATCACAGCATTCCTTCCTCATCAACATAAGTTGAAGGAAACCAGCCAATCTGTCAGTGGGAAAAGAGCCAATCACAAGTTGTCTTTAAATCGCTGAAAGTAACCACTAGACATGAAACCGAGAAGCCAATCACAAGCCTGGGCTCAGTGGGTGAACGCACCATGTGATGTAGGGCTGGGGTCCAGTGCTATCAGCTGACCTCACCTACAGTCGACCTCAGTACCCATGGCTTTGGCAGGGTTTGTGCACGGACACCCGCTAAACAGTGTGTGTCTGTGGACATTGAGAGAGGACAGGATCACACTCAAATGTGTAAGTGCGTGCGTGTCTGTGTGTGTGTCTGTGTGCGTCCGTGTCTGTGTGCGCGTGCGTCTGTGTGCGCGCGTGTGCATGTGTGTGTGCGCGCGTCTGTGTGTCTGTCTGTGTCTGTGTGTGCATGCGCGTGTCTATGTGTGCGCGTGTCTGTGTGCGTGCCTGTGTGTGCGCGTGTCTGTGTGCGTGCCTGTGTGTGCGCGTGTCTGTGTGCGTGCCTGTGTGTGCGCGTGTCTGTGTGTGCGCGTGTCTGTGTGCGCGCCTGTGTGCGCGCGCGTGTCTGTGTGCGTGCCTGTGTCTGTGTGCGTGCCTCTGTGTGCGCGTGTATGTGTGCGTGCCTGTGTGTGTGCGTGTCTGTGTGCGTGCCTGTGTGTGCGCGTGTCTGTGTGCGCGCGCATGTCTGTGTGCGTGTCTGTGTCTGTGTGCGTGCCTGTGTGCGCGCGCGTGTCTGTGTGCGTGTCTGTGTGTGTGCGCGTGTCTGTGTGCGTGCCTGTGTGCACACGCGCGTGTCTGTGTGCGTGCCTGTGTGTGTGCGTGTCTGTATGCGTGCGCGTGTCTGTGTGCGTGCCCTACATTGATGCCAGGTGAATCTTCTGTCAGTTCTCATTAAGCTTCTGCAGTCTGTAACATGGGATGAAATTACTAAACACTTGAAGGAATGAGTTAACAGGTTGGTTAGGGGGATTTCTAAAGGCAGGTGAGGCTAGACCCACCTCATAGAATTCCCTGAAACATGACAGCGGGATAGGAAATGCAGTTCATGTGCTTTATTCGAAAAGCATTTGGTAAGATGCAACATGAGGGGCTTTTGGTAAAGATAATAGCAGGCAGAATTAGCAGAATGTGCTCAGATGAACAGAGAGATGGTTGGAGTAGAGGCCAGGAATTAAGGCAGTTTCTCAGACTGAAAAGACAAGGCCCACAGGGATCTCTGTGGGGCTGGACCTATTTACAGTATGCAGAAATAATCTCAATTTAGGAATTGAAACTTGCTGACACCAAACTGAGTTGTGGCAAATTGTGACAAGGTTTATGAAAGACTGCAGAGGACATAGATAAACTGGTAGGGTGGGCAGACAGGGGGCAGATACAGTTCAATGAAGAAAATGTGAAGTAATACATGTTGGAAGAATGGGGAAAAGGAATACACCTTAAATGGTGAGACTTTAAGTGGATCTTGATGCAGATACACGGGTCAATAAATATGGCAATACAAGTAGATAAGGCCACAAAAAGGCAAACAGAGTCCTGGGTTTTGTATCTACATGTGTAGAGTGCCAAAGAATGGAGGTACTGTTGAATTTATCCAAGCTTCTAGTTAGGCTGCAGTTAGTGTATTGTGTACATTTATGTTACTCCACTATAGGAAGGACATAAAAGCAATGGGAAAAGCACTGTGTCGATTCACAGGGAGGTTACCAGGGATGAGGGGGCCACAGTTATGAACAGCGACTTGAGAAGTTAGGATATTTTTCTCTAAAGTCGAGAAGGTTCCAATCAACAGGACAAGTGGTTCTGATGGGGTAAATAGTGAGAGATTATTTCCACTGATTAATAAAACGGTAATGAGCAGGGCACAGATTTAGGACAATTAAATCACAAACAAAATTAATGCAGAAAAAGATATTACTCTACAAAAACAGTGGTTAGAATGTGGAAATCACTACCATATACTTTTCTTCTTTCACAAACTATTGTTCAAGCTGACAACATATATTCTGTGAACAGGAGAGTGGGATTAGACTGGGTGGGATATTAAAGGGTATGGGGAGTGAGGGGGAGAATGGGATTCGTCTGGGTGGGATATTAAAGGGTATGGGGAGTGAGCGGGAGAGTGGGATTAGACTGGGTGGGATATTAAAGGATGTGGGGAGTGAAGGGGAGAGTGGGATTCATCTGGGTGGGATATTAAAGGGTGTGGGGAGTGAGCGGGAGAGTGGGATTAGACTGGGTGGGATATTAAAGGGTGTGGGGAGTGAGGGGGAGAGTGGGATTAGACTGGGTGGGATATTAAAGGGTGTGGGGAGTGAGGGGGAGAGTGGGATTCGACTGGGTGGGATATTAAAGGGTGTGGGGAGTGACCGGGATTCGACTGGGTGGGATATTAAAGGGTGTGGGGAGTGAGGGGGAGAGTGGGATTAGACTGGGTGGGATATTAAAGGTTACGGGGAGTGAGGGGGAGAGTGGGATTCGACTGGGTGGCAGCTCAACATTCCTGGTTACAGGATTTTCAGACGGGATAGGGAGGGAGGTAAAAAGGGATGAGGAGGTCGCGGTATTGATTCAAGAAACTATTACAGCTGTGAGGAGGGATGATATGTTGGAAGGATCATCAAACGAGGCCATATGGGTCGAATTGAAAAACAAAAAAAGGGGCGATCACACTGCTGGGAGTGTACTACAGACCCCCAAACAGTGAGAGGGAGACAGAAGAACAAATATGTAGACAAATTTCTGAGAAGTGCAAAAACTATAGGGCAGTAATAGTAGGGGATTTCAACTACCCCAATATTAACTGGGATAAAATTAGTGTGAAGGGTATAGAAGGTGCGGAATTCCTAAAATGCCCAGGAGAACTTTTTTAGCCAGTATGTAGCAAGCCCAACAAGGGAGGGGACTTAGTTTTAGGGAGTGAAGCTGGGCAGGTAGAAGGCTTATCAGTGGGGGAGCATTTTGGTGCAAATGACCATAATTCTGTTAGATTTAAGGTAGTTATGGAAAAGGACAAGGATAGACCAGGAATAAAAATTCTAAATTGGGGAAAAGCAAATTTTGCTAAACTCAGAGGGGATTTAGCCATAGTGGACTGGAAACAGCTACTTGAAGGTAAATCAGTGTCAGAGCAGTGGGAGGCATTCAAGGAGGAGATCCGGAGGGTTCAGACCAAACATGTGCCCTTAAAGAAAAAAGGTGGGACTAACAAATCTAGAGCCCCCTGGATGTCTAGGGACATACAGGGTAGGATAAAGAAAAAAAGGGAGACGTATGACAGATACCGAGGGCTAAATACTCCAGAATCTTTAGAGGAGTACAGAAAGTGCAGGGGTGCAATTAAAAATGATATTAGGAAAGCAAAGAGAGAGCATGAAAAATTCTTGGTATGTAAAATCAAGGAAAACCCAAAGATGTTTTATAAATATATTAAGAGTAAGAGGATAACTAAAGAAAGGGTAGGGCCTATTAGAGATCATGAGGGTAATCTGTGTGCGGAGGCGGGAGATGTCGGTAGGGTTCTTAATGAATACTTTGCGTCTGTTTTCACAAAGGAGAGGGGCAAAGCAGACATTGCTATGGGGGGAGGAGTGTGAAATATTAGATGAAATAAACATAGTGAGAGAGGAAGTATTAAGGGGATTAGCAGCTTTAAAAGTGGATAAATCCCCAGGCCCGGATGAAATGTATCCCAGGCTGTTAAGCGAAGCAAAAGAGGAAATAGCAGAGGCCCTGACCATCATTTTTCAATCTTCTCTGGCTTCAGGTGTGGTGCCGGAGGACTGCTAATGTGGTACCCTTGTTTAAAAAGGGAGTAATTACAGGCCAGTCAGCCTAACCTCGGTGGTGGGAAAATTATTGGAAAGAATTCTGAAGGACAGGATAAATCTTCATTTAGAAAGACACGGATTAATCAAGGATAGTCAGCACGGATTTGTTAAGGGAAGGTCGTGTTTGACAAACTTGATTGAATTTTTTGAGGAAGTAACAAGGAGGGTAGATGAGGGTAGTGCGTTTGATGTAGTGTATATGGACTTTAGCAATGCTTTTGATAAGGTTCCACATGGCAGACTGGTCACGAAGATAAAAGCCCATGGGATCCAGGGCAAAAGTGTCAAGTTGGATTCAAAACTGGCTCGGAGACAGGAAGCAGAGGGTAATGGTTGATGGGTGTTTTTGTGACTGGAAGGCTGTTTCCAGTGGGGTTCCGCAGGGCTCAGTACTAGGTCCCTTGCTTTTTGTGGTATATATCAACAATCTAGACTTGAATATAGCGGGTATAATTAAGAAGTTTGCAGATGATACTAAAATCGGCTGTGTGGTTGATGCTGAAGAAGGAAGCTGTAGACTGCAGGAAGATATCAATAAATTGGTCAGGTGGGCAGAACAATGGCAAATGGAATTCAATCCGGAGAAGTGTGAGGTAATGCATTTGGGGAGGGCTAACAAGGAAAGGGAATACACATTAAATGGTAGGACACTGAGTAGTGTAGAGGAACAAAGGGACCTTGGAGTGCATGTCCACAGATCCCTGAAGGTAGCAGGCCAAGGAGATAAAGTGGTTAAGAAGGCATACGGAATGCTTGCCTTTATTAGCCGTGGCATAGAATACAAGATTGAGAGGTCGCACAACACCAGGTTATAGTCCAACAGTTTTATTTGAAATCACAAGCTTTCGGAGCTTACTACTCCTTCGTCGGGTGAAGTAAAAAGATACAGAATCGCCAAAGCATATATAGATAGAGAACAATGCATGTGTACCTTACAATTGCAGACAACAATTTTACAATTACAGTTGTCTGCAATTGTAAGGTACACATGCATTGTTCTCTATCTATATATGCTTTGGCGATTCTGTATCTTTTTACTTCACCCGACGAAGGAGTAGTAAGCTCCGAAAGCTTGTGATTTCAAATAAAACTGTTGGACTATAACCTGGTGTTGTGCGACCTCTCAATTTTGTCCACCCCAGTCCAACACCGGCATCTCCGCATCATAGAATACAAGAGCAGGGGGGTTATGCTTCAACTGTATAAAACACTAGTTAGGCCTCAGCTAGAGTACTGCGTGCAGTTCTGGTCACCACATTACAGGAAAGATGTGATTGCACTAGAGAGGGTACAGAGGAGATTAACATAGAAACATAGAAGATAGGAGCAGGAGTAGGCCATTCGGCCCCTCGAGCCTGTTCCGCCATTTAATGAGAGTACCCTGTCCCTGCTTTCTCCCCATATCCCTTGATCCTTTTAGCCTTAAGAAATATATCTAACTCCTTCTTGAATATATTTAATGAATTGGCCTCAACTGCTTTCTGTGGTAGAGAATTCCACAGGTTCACCACTCTCTGGGTGAAGAAATTCCTCCTCATCTCAGTCCTAAATGGCTTACCCCTTATCCTTAGACTGTGACCCCTGGTTCTGGACTCCTCCGCCATCGCGAACATCCTTCCTTCATCTAGTCTGTCTAGTCCTGTTAGAATTTTATAAGTTTCAATGAGATCCCCTCTCATTCTTCTAAACTCTAGCAAATATAAGCCTAATCGACCCAATCTCTCTTCATACGTCATTCCTGCCATCCCAGGTATCAGTCTGGTGAATCTTCGTTGCACTCCCTCCATGGCAAGAACATCCTGCCTCAGATAAGGCGACCAAAACTGCACACAATACTCAAGGTGTGGTCTCACCAAGGCCCTGTACAACTGCAGCAAGACATCCTTGCTCCTGTACTCGAATCCTCTCGCTATGAAGGCCAACATACCATTTGCCTTCTTAACCGCCTGCTGCACCTGCATGCTTACCTTCAGCGACTGGTGCACAAGGACACCCAGGTCTCGTTGCACTTCCCCTTTTCCCAATCTATTGCCGTTCAGATAATAAACTGTCTTCCTGTTTTTGCCACCGAAGTGGATAATCTCGCATTTATCCACATTATACTGCATCTGCCATGCATCTGCCCAATCACCCAACCTGTCCAAATCATACTGGAGTTTCTCTGCATCCTCCTCACAGCACACACGCCCACCCAGCTTTGTGTCGTCTGCAAACTTGGAGATATTACATCTAGTTCCCTCGTCTAGATCATTAATATATATTGTGAATAGCTGGGGTCCTAGCACCGATCGCTGCGGTACCCCACTAGTCACTGCCTGCCACTCGGAAAAAGACCCGTTTATTCCAACTCTTTGCTTCCTGTCTGCCAACCAGTTCTCTATCCAAGTCAGTACCTTACCCCCAATCCCATGTGCTTGAACTTTGCACGCTAATCTCTTATGCGGGACCTTATTGAAAGCCTTCTGAAAGTCCAAATACACCACATCCACTGGTTCTCCCTTATCGATTCTACCAGTTACATCCTCAAAAAATTCCAGTAGATTAGTCAAGCATGATTTACCTTTTGTAAATTTTGTAGATTTACAAGGATGTTGCCGGGAGTAGAGAATCTTAGCTATGAGGAAAGACTGGATAGGCTGGGGCTGTTTTCCTTGGAACAGAGGAGGCTGAGGGGAGATCTTATTGAGGTGTATAAAATTATGAGGGGCACAGATAAAGTGGATAGAAATTACCTATTTCCCTTAGCAGAGGGGTCAAAAACCAGGGGGCACAGATTTGAAGTAATTGGTGGAAGGTTTAGAGGGGATTTGAGGGGAAATTTCTTCACCCAGAGGGTTGTGGGGGTCTGCAACTCACTGCCTGAAAGGGTGGTAGAGGCAGAAATCCTAACCACATTTAAAAAGTACTTGGATGTGCACTTGGGATGCTGTAACCTGCAGGGCTAAGGACCAAGAGCTGGGAAGTGGGATTAGGCTGGATAGCTCTTTGTTAGCCGGCGCGGACACAATGGGCTGAAATGGCCTCCTTCCGTGCTGTAACTTTCTAAGATTCTATGATTAAATGGTTTGGGGAGTGAGCAGGAGAGTGGGATTAGACTGGGTGGGATATTAAGGGTGTGGGGAGTGAGGTGGAGAGTGGGATTAGACTGGGTGGGATATTAAAGGGTATGAGGAGTGAGGTGAAGAGTGGGATTAGACTGCGTGGGATATTAAAGGGTGTGGGGAGTGAGGCGCAGAGTGGGATTAGACTGGGTGGGATATTAAAGGGTGTTGGGAGTGAGGGGGAGAGTGGGATTCGTCTGGGTGGGATATTGAAGGGTGTGGGGAGTGAGTCGGAAAGTGGGATTAGACTAGGTGGGATATTGAAGGGTGTGGGGAGTGAGAGGAAAAGTGGGATTAGACTGGGTGGGATATTAAAGGCTACGGGGAGTGAGGGGGAGAATGGGATTAGACTGGGTGGGATATTAAAGGCTGCGTGGAGTGAGGGGGAGAATGGGGTTAGACTGGGTGGGATATTAAAGGGTGTGGGGAGTGAGGTGGAGAGTGGGATTAGACTGGGTGGGATATTAAAGGGTGTGGGGAGTGAGGGGGAGAGTGGTTTAGACTGGGTGGGATATTAAAGGGTACGGGGAGTGAGGGGGAGAGTGCGATTCGTCTGGGTGGGATATTGAAGGGTGTGGGGAGTGAGTCGGAAAGTGGGATTAGACTAGGTGGGATATTAAAGGGTATGGGGAGTGAGAGGAAGAGTGGGATTAGACTGGGTGGGATATTAAAGGCTACGGGGAGTGAGGGGGAGAATGGGATTAGACTGGGTGGGATATTAAAGGCTGCGGGGAGTGAGGGGGAGAATGGGGTTAGACTGGGCGGCATATTAAAGGGTACGGGGAGTGAGGGGGAGAATGGGATTAGACTGGGTAGGATATTAAAGGGTACGGGGAGTGAGGGGGAGAATGGGATTAGACTGAGTGGGATATTAAAGGGGGCGGGGAGTGAGGGGGAGAGTGGGATTAGACTGGGTGGGATATTAAAGGGTATGGGGAGTGAGGCGGAGAGTGGGATTAGACTGGGTGGGATATTAAAGGGTATGGGGAGTGAGGCGGAGAGTGGGATTAGACTGGGTGGGATATTAAAGGGTACGGGAATGAGATTAGACTGGGTGGGATATTAAAGGGTGCCGGGAGTGAGGGGGAGAGTGGGATTAGACTGGGTGAGATATTAAAGGGTGCGGGGAGTGAGGCGGAGGGTGGGATTAGACTGGGTGGGATATTAAAGGGTGTGGGGAGTGAGGTGGAGAGTGGGATTAGACTGGGTGGGATATTAAAGGGTGTGGGGAGTGAGGTGGAGAGTGGGATTAGACTGGGTGGGATATTGAAGGGTGCGGGGAGTGAGGGGGAGAGTGGGATTAGACTGGGTGGGATATTAAAGGGTGTGGGGAGTGAGGGGGAGAGTGGGATTAGACTGGGTGGGATATTAAAGGGTACGGGGAGTGAGGGGGAGAGTGGGATTAGACTGGGTGGGATATTAAAGGGTGCGGGGAGTGAGGGGGAGAGTGGGATTAGACTGGGTGGGATATTAAAGGGTACGAGGAGTGAGGGGGAGAGCGGGATTAGACTGGGTGGGATATTGAAGGGTGTGGGGAGTGAGGGAGAGAGTGGGATTAGACTGGGTGGGATATTAAAGGGTGCGGGGAGTAAGGGGGAGAGTGGGATTAGACTGGGTGGATATTAAAGGGTGCGGGGATTAAGGCGGAGAGTGGGATTAGACTGGGTGGGATATTGAAGGGTGCGGGGAGTGAGGAGGAGAGTGGGATTAGACTGGGTGGGATATTGAAGGGTGCGGGGAGTGAGGGGGAGAGTGGGATTAGACTGGGTGGGATATTGAAGGGTGCGGGGAGTGAGGAGGAGAGTGGGATTAGACTGGGTGGGATATTAAAGGGTATGGGGAGTGAGGGGGAGAGTGGGATTAGACTGGGTGGGATATTGAAGGGTGCGGGGAGTGAGGGGGAGAGTGGGATTAGACTGGGTGGGATATTGAAGGGTGCGGGGAGTGAGGGATTAGACTGGGTGGGATATTGAAGGGTGCGGGGAGTGAGTGGGAGAGTGGGATTAGACTGGGTGGGATATTGAAGGGTGCGGGGAGTGAGGGGGAGAGTGGGATTAGACTGGGTGGGATTTTAAAGGGTGCGGGGAGTGAGGGGGAGAGTGGGATTAGACTGTGTGGGATATTAAAGGGTGCGGGGAGTGAGGGGGAGAGCGGGATTAGACTGGGTGGGATATTGAAGGGTGCGGGGAGTGAGGGGGAGAGTGGGATTAGACTGGGTGGGATATTAAAGGGTACGGGGAGTGAGGGGGAGAGTGGGATTAGACTGGGTGGGATATTAAAGGGTGTTAGGAGTGAGGGGGAGAGTGAGATTAGACTGGGTGGGATATGAAAGGGTGTGAGGAGTGAGGGGGAGAGTGAGATTAGACTGGGTGGGATATTAAAGGGTGTGAGGAGTGAGGCGGAGAGTGGGATTAGACTGGGTGGGATATTAAAGGGTGCGGGCGTGAGGGGGAGAGCGGGATTAGACTGGGTGGTATATCAAAGGGTGCGGGGTGTGAGGGGGAGAGTGGGATTAGACTGGGTGGGATATTAAAGGGTGCGGGGAGTGAGGGGGAGAGCGGGATTAGACTGGGTGGGATATTAAAGGGTGTGAGGAGTGTGGGGGAGAGCGGGATCGGACTGGGTGGGATATTAAAGTGTACGGGGAGTGAGGCGGAGAGTGAGATTAGACTGGGTGGGATATTAAAGGGTGCGGGGAGTGAGGGGGAGAGCGGGATTAGACTGGGTTGTATATTAAAGGGTGCGGGGTGTGAGGGGGAGAGCGGGATTAGACTGGGTGGGATATTAAAGGGTGTGAGGAGTGAGGGGGAGAGTGGGATTAGACTGGGTGGGATATTAAAGGGTGTGGGGAGTGAGGCGGAGAGTGGGATTAGACTGGGTGGGATATTAAAGGGTGTGAGGAGTGAGGGGGAGAGTGGGATTAGACTGGGTGGGGTATTAAAGGGTGTGAGGAGTGAGGGGGAGAGTGGGATTAGACTGGGTGGGATATTAAAGGGTGCGGGGAGTGAGGGGGAGAGTGGGATTAGACTGGGTGGGATATTAAAGGGTGCAGGGAGTGAGGGGGAGAGCGGGATTAGACTGGGTGGGATATTAAAGGGTGTGAGGAGTGAGGGGGAGAGCGGGAGTAGACTGGGTGGGATATTAAAGGGTACGGGGAGTGAGGCAGAGAGTGAGATTAGACTGGGTGGGATATTAAAGGGTGTGGGGAGTGAGCGGGAGAGTGGGATTAGACTGCGCGGGATATTAAAGGGTACGGGGAGTGAGGGGAGAGCGGGATTAGACTGGGTGGGATATTAAAGGGTGTGAGGAGTGAGGGGGAGAGTGGGATTAGACTGGGTGGGATATTAAAGTGTGTGGGGAGTGAGCAGGAGAGTGGGATTAGACTGGGTGGGATATTAAAGGGTGTGGGGAGTGAGGCGGAGAGTGAGATTAGACTGGATGGGATATTAAAGGGTGTGAGGAGTGAGGGGGAGAGTGGGATTAGACTGGGTGGGATATTAAAGGGTGTGAGGAGTGAGGCGGAGAGTGAGATTAGACTGGGTGGGATATTAAAGGGTGTGAGGAGTGAGGCGGAGAGTGAGATTAGACTGGGTGAGATATTAAAGGGTGTGAGGAGTGAGGGGGAGAGTGAGATTAGACTGGGTGGGATATTAAAGGGTACGGGGAGTGAGGGGGAGAGTGGGATTAGACTGGGTGGGATATTAAAGGGTATGGGGAGTGAGGGGAGAGCGGGATTAGACTGGGTGGGATATTAAAGGGTGTGAGGAGTGAGGCGGAGATTGAGATTAGACTGGGTGGGATATTAAAGGGTACGGGGAGTGAGGGGGAGAGTGGGATTAGACTGGGTGGGATATTAAAGGGTGCGGGGAGTGAGGGGGAGAGCGGGATTAGACTGGGTGGGATATTAAAGGGTGTGAGGAGTGAGGGGGAGAGCGGGATCGGACTGGGTGGGATATTAAAGTGTACGGGGAGTGAGGCGGAGAGTGAGATTAGACTGGGTGGGATATTAAAGGGTGTGAGGAGTGAGGCGGAGAGTGAGATTAGACTGGGTGGGATATTAAAGGGTGTGGGGAGTGAGGGGGAGAGCGGGATTAGACTGGGTTGTATATTAAAGGGTGCGGGGTGTGAGGGGGAGAGCGGGGTTAGTCTGGGTGGGATATTAAAGGGTGCAGGGAGTGAGGGGGAGAGCGGGATTAGACTGGGTGGGATATTAAAGGGTGTGAGGAGTGAGGGGGAGAGCGGGATTAGACTGGGTGGGATATTAAAGGGTACGGGGAGTGAGGCAGAGAGTGAGATTAGACTGGGTGGGATATTAAAGGGTGTGGGGAGTGAGCGGGAGAGTGGGATTTGACTGCGCGGGATATTAAAGGGTACGAGGAGTGAGGGGAGAGCGGGATTAGACTGGGTGGGATATTAAAGGGTGTGAGGAGTGAGGGGGAGAGTGGGATTAGACTGGGTGGGATATTAAAGTGTGTGGGGAGTGAGCAGGAGAGTGGGATTAGACTGGGTGGGATATTAAAGGGTGTGGGGAGTGAGGCGGAGAGTGAGATTAGACTGGGTGGGATATTAAAGGGTGTGAGGAGTGAGGGGGAGAGTGGGATTAGACTGGGTGGGATATTAAAGGGTGTGAGGAGTGAGGCGGAGAGTGAGATTAGACTGGGTGGGATATTAAAGGGTGTGAGGAGTGAGGCGGAGAGTGAGATTAGACTGGGTGAGATATTAAAGGGTGTGAGGAGTGAGGGGGAGAGTGAGATTAGACTGGGTGGGATATTAAAGAGTACGGGGAGTGAGGGGGAGAGTGGGATTAGACTGGGTGGGATATTAAAGGGTATGGGGAGTGAGGGGAGAGCGGGATTAGACTGGGTGGGATATTAAAGGGTGTGAGGAGTGCGGCGGAGATTGAGATTAGACTGGGTGGGATATTAAAGGGTGTGAGGAGTGAGGGGGGAGAGTGGGATTAGACTGGGTGGGGTATTAAAGGGTGTGAGGAGTGAGGGGGAGAGCGGGATTAGACTGGGTGGGATATTGAAGGGTGCGGGGAGTGAGGGGGAGAGTGGGATTAGACTGGGTGGGATATTAAAGGGTGCGGGGAGTGAGGGGGAGAGTGGGATTAGACTGGGTGGGATATTAAAGGGTGCGGGGAGTGAGGGGGAGAGTGAGATTAGACTGGGTGGGATATTAAAGGGTGTGAGGAGTGAGGGGGAGAGCGGGATTAGACTGGGTGGGATATTGAAGGGTGCGGGGAGTGAGGGGGAGAGTGGGATTAGACTGGGTGGGATATTGAAGGGTGCGGGGAGTGAGGGGGAGAGTGGGATTAGACTGGGTGGGATATTGAAGGGTGCGGGGAGTGAGGGGGAGAGCGGGATTAGACTGGGTGGGATATTAAAGGGTGTGAGGAGTGAGCGGGAGAGTGGGATTAGACTGGATGGGATATTGAAGGGTGTGAGGAGTGAGGGGGAGAGTGGGATTAGACTGGGTGGGATATTAAAGGGTGCGGGGAGTGAGTGCGAGAGTGGGACTAGACTGGGTCGGATATTGAAGGGTGTGAGGAGTAAGGGGGAGAGTGGGATTAGACTGGGTGGGATATTAAAGGGTGCGGGGAGTGAAGGGGAGAGCGGGATTAGACTGGGTGGGATATGAAAGGGTACGGGGAGTGAGGGGGAGAGTGGGATTTGACTGGGTGGGATATTAAAGGGTGCGGAGAGTGAGGGGGAGAGTGGGATTAGACTGGGTGAAGGGCCTGTTTCTGGGCTGGAACATGCTCCAATTCCTGTTGCGCTCTGACACTCACCTTGCCGTTTGCTTCACCTTTCCACCAGCCCTGGTCGCCCCCGATCTTGCTGTAGATCTTCACCGTGTCTCCTTCTCGCAGTGAGAGCTCGCGCATGTCGCGGGCTGCGAATTTATATCGTGCTGTTGCCATGCCGATGGGTCGGGGGTTAAACACTGCTCGGACACACAAACTAAACTTTACCAAAGGTGAACAAAAAAAATCGGCAGCAAACAACAGGAAAGAATCCAGGCCAACGCCCCACGGTGGGATCTTCAGACTGCTGTTCATGCAAGCCCCTGTCCCTGGCAACAACGGCCAACAGCTTCAGCTTAAGTTCACCATGGAACAGAATATTTACAGAGCTGCTGTTCCGCCCTAACAAAACATAAGAACATAAGAAATAGGAGCAGGAGTCGGCCATTTGGCCCCTCGAGCCTGCTCCGCCATTCAATAAGATCATGGCTGATCTTCTACCCTCATCTCCACTTTCCTGCACTATCCCCATATGCCTTGATTCCCTTAATATCCAAAAATCTATCGATCTCTGTCTTGAATATACTCAACGGCTGAGCCTCCACAGCCCTCTGGGGTAGAGAATTCCAAAGATTCACCGCCCTCGGAGTGAAGAAGTTTCTCCTCGTCTCAGTCTTAAATAGCCAAACCCTTATCCTTAGACTGTGACCCCTGGTTCTAGACTCCCCAGCCAGGGGAAACATCCTCCCTGCATCTACCCTGTCAAGCCCTGTAAGAATTTTGTATGTTTCAATGTGATCACCTCTCATTCTTCTAAACTCCAGAGAATATAGGCCT
Source organism: Squalus acanthias (assembly GCA_030390025.1). Classification (NCBI taxonomy): domain Eukaryota; kingdom Metazoa; phylum Chordata; class Chondrichthyes; order Squaliformes; family Squalidae; genus Squalus; species Squalus acanthias. The sequence goes on along the minus strand of CM059438.1, from coordinate 97,636,032 downwards.
AGTCTGCTCAATCTCTCCTCAAAGGACAATCCCCCCATCCCAGGAACCAGCCTGGTGAACCTTCGTTGCACTCCCTCTATGGCAAGTATATCCTTCTTTAGGTAAGGAGACCAAAACTGTACACAATACTCCAGGTGTGGTCTCACCAGGGCCCTATATAATCGCAGTAAGACGTCTTTACTCTTATACTCAAATCCTCTTGTAATGAAGACCAACATACCATTTGCTTTCCTAATTGCTTGCTGTACCTGCATGTTAACTTTCAGTGATTCCTGTACAAGGACACCCAGGTCCCTCTGAACACCAACATTTCCCAATCTCTCACCATTTAAAAAATATTCTGCTTTTCTATTTTTCCTACCAAAATGGATAACTTCACATTTCTCCACATTATATTCCATTGGCCATGTTCTTGCCCACTCACTGAGCCTGTCGATATCCCCTTGAAGAAGCCTCCTTTTGTTCTTTCATCCCCTCCCCCATTTCCCAGCCACTAAACTTGCTTAAAAATCTGTTCCATTTCCTGCTTTTTTCCAGTTCTGACGAAAGGTCATCGACCTGAAACGTTAACTCTGTTTCTCTCTCCACGGATGCTGCCTGACCTGCTGAGTATTTCCAGCATTTTCTGTTTTTGTTCCCTCGTTGGTTCCTCAACATACTGATCTAGAAAACTATCTTGTATACATTCCATGAATTCGTCCTCCACACTATTACTGCAAATTTGGTTTGCCCAGTCTGTATGTGGATTAAAGTCCCCCATGATTACTGTATTACCTTTGTTACATGCGCCTCTAATTTCCTGATTTATGCTCTGCCCTGCATTACAACTACTGTTTGGGGGCCTATAAACAACTCCCACCAATGTTTTCTGCCCCTTGCTGTTTCTTAGCTCCACCCAAACTGATTGTACTTCTTGATTTTTGGAGCTAAAATCCTTTCTCTCTCCTGTCTTTATCCCATCCTTTATTAGCAGGGCTACCCCTCCTCCTTTTCCATTTTGCCTATCTCTTCTAAAAGTTAAGTACAGTATCCTGGAATATTTAGTTCCCAACCTTGGCCACATTGCAACCACGTCTCCGTTATGGCTATTAGATCAAACCCTTTAATTTCTATCTGCACTATTAATTCATCTAGCAGTGAGTCACAGTTAGCGAAATGCATCGCCTGCTAGATTAACTTGTTCTTTAAAACTCATTTTGAGAAGTGCGTCACTCGCTGAATCACACTCTGCTTGTACTTACAACAGTGATTATACTTCAAACAGTATTTCATTGGCTGTGAAGCGCTTTGGGACGTCCTGAGGTTGTGAAGCTCTTTCTTTACTTTGCCAAACAGCAGAAATATTCACAGTGTAGTTACTGTGGGGTCTGAGAGCAGTGATTGGCTTTAACTCCCACATGTGGAACAAGTTCTCTCTCAACCCGACACTCTGGGTTTTGGTTTAGTGCAGAGGGAATGTTCCTCCCAGACCTGGCCACCAGGTTTGAGGTTTTAAGTTTCTGGCTTTGCCTCTGTGGCTGATACTGCGATGCTGGGACCTGCGCCAGTCTGAGGGGCTTTACAGCAAGTCAGAGAAGGAGGAGAAGGTAGTAAAGGGAGCTGTACCTGACCAGAAAGGAGCAGAGTTCTGAGACGCAACACTGAAGCCCTGAGCACTAAGAAAAGCAAAGTTGTAGGAAGAGGAGGAGGCTGCAGGAGGTTAGAAAGAGAGGAAGAGTCAGTGCATGAACAAGAAATACTTAAACAGGAGAATCATTCAGAGCAGCATTAAAACAGAAAGGAAAAAGCAACAATTTTCAGAAAATGAAGTCTCTTTCAATGAAATAGAGGCAGCCAGATTTGAGTAAAATGGCTGCCACATCTGCTACAGAGCAGTCACCGAACTTCAGCAATCTAATGGCCTCACCGTGAAGGGGCACAGAGGCTGCTCCAGTCTCACCGTGAAGAGAGACAGAGGGTATTGGAGCCGTACTAGCACTGAGCAAGGATATTGAATTTTATCCATCCTCATGAGTGGCATTGGTCCTACACCAGTTGACAATGGAGCATAAAACTGGCACAACAGATTGGCAAACTTGGCAGCAACCCATCAGGCCAGATTTCCACCCATTTGGCACCCAATCCAATTTTCAGAATCACCCACCTCTCAGTCAGTTGCTGCCCTGTAAAATGCCCCTCCAGGGTGTGCTGTTTTTGGAAACGTGCCCAACAGTGGCAGCATTCTGAGGCTATTCCAAAAACTGTTGTTTCCATTGAGTTGGTGAGAAGTCTTTGAGCCAAGGGCTTCTTGCACGGCCATTTTCTGGTACATCCAAGTGATTGGGACAATGGGCTTCACAACGGGAATTCCCCCTTTACTCGTGTTTTGAAGGAAGAGCGGATGACGGGCAGCTCAGGCTACACCGGAGGAAGACGGTGCCCACTTACCCCCCTACCCATATTTACAGGCATTGGGGCTCCTGCAGGGCAATAACCAGACGGAATGGGTGACATAGGCAGCCATCCAGGCATCTGCCACCTGCTGAAAGGGCACCTACAGCTAGAATTCCCCATAGCATTGGCACTTATCCCCTATTTAACCCCACATACCACCTATCCACCTCCCCACCTGCCGATTCAATGTAACTGACTGATGGATTAACTGGCTCACTAGCAGTGACCTGGTTACCTGGAGTCCGTGAGTTCGAACGCTGGACTGTCCTCTCTCGCTGTTTGTACGGAAAGCGCAATGCTGTATCCAGCTGCTTGAAGCTCTCTTTCAGTGAGTGTGTCTGGTAATATTCAACCAGCTCCTACAATTAAAGAAATTACACCCATCGTCACTCAAGAACCCGACTCCACATGGGCAAGTTAACAGAAACCCTCGCCCCTCAGTCCCTGGCTCACACTTCCTCAGTTTCTGAAACTCATGTCCACGCTCTCGGAACAGACTCGGGTAGTGAGTGGCTCCTGTTCATTGCTGCACTTTTCCCTGCCCCATGAGATGGCATTTGGTATCATCGGCCACACACGCCTAGGTAACTGAACACTAGGTGAGAATCAGAGAACCTCACTCAAATCACCCCTCCCAGATCACAGGGCAACGAGTGAGGAATCAGAGCACTGACTCTGAATGTCTCCTGGTCTAATTAATGGCTCCTCCAATGGGATCCCAGAACTCGACCTCAGAACTAGCAGATCCTCCAATGGGATCCCAGCTCTCTGTCCCTGGGAGTGCGACATATACATCAGATTTTAAGATCTACACTATGTGGGACAGAGTACAGATATAAAAATACAGCTCCCTCACGAGATAACTCCCCCGCCCGGTGTGGGTCTGAGCCACCAACAGCAAGAAGCTCCCAGGTTCCAGCCCTGATCCACGCTTATGGTCTAAGTGATGACAGTAGCAAGAACCCTACACTGTCCTCCGCTCCCTGGGTTAGGGAAGGGGAAATTCAGCTTGGTCCCTTCTCCCGATCACTATCCAATGACTCCTGCATGTCAAGACCAAGCTTTACTGTGCTGCCCCAATGGTGGAATAGCCTGGTAACATACTCTGGGCTCCGACATGTAGAAAGGTCACTCGGAGGAAGTGCCAAAGAGTAACAGGCACCAGGACAACACATCAAGCACCGTCAGGAAAGGAGAGTGAAAGGGAGCATACCAGGAGACTCTCAAACTTCTTGGCTTCAGTGATGTGGATCCAATTGTCCTTCTCGACAACTTTAATGTGCTTCACCTCGTCGTTAAACCTGGGGAGAGAGGCCATCAGTGGAGGGACTGAGCGTCGCAAAAACAAACATTAAAAACATCAAATCATAACAAGATAAAATTCACAAATTAGATTATACACCAGACTGTGCACCGTGAAATGGGACTGAATAATGATCCATCCCGCCCGGCCCAGACCAGACCCCGACCGGCCCAGGCCCAGCCCAGCCCAGCCCAAGCCAAACCAGACCAGACCCCGCCCGGCCCAGCCCAGCCCAAACCAAACCAGACCAGACCCCGCCCGGCCCAGCCCAGCCCAAACCAGACCAGACCAGCCCAGCCCAAACCAAACCAAACCAGACCAGACCCCGCCCGGCCCAGCCCAGCCCAGCCCAAACCAAACCAGACCAGACCCCGCCCGGCCCAGCCCAGCCCAAACCAGACCAGACCAGACCAGACACCGCCCGGCCCAGCCCAGCCCAAACCAAACCAAACCAGACCAGACCCCGCCCGGCCCAGCCCAGCCCAGCCCAAACCAAACCAGACCAGACACCGCCCGGCCCAAACCAGACCAGACCCCGCCCGGCCCAGCCCAGCCCAAACCAAACCAGACCAGACACCGCACGGCCCAAGCCAGACCAGACACCGCCCGGCCCAGCCCAGCCCAAACCAAACCAGACCAGACACCGCCCGGCCCAAACCAGACCAGACCAGACCCCGCCCGGCCCAGCCCAGCCCAAACCAAACCAGACCAGACCCCGCCCGGCCCAGCCCAGCCCAAACCAAACCAGACCAGACACCGCCCGGCCCAAACCAGACCAGACACCGCCCGGCCCAGCCCAGCCCAAACCAAACCAGACCAGACACCGCCCGGCCAAGCCCAAACCAAACCAAACCAGACCAGACCCCGCCCGGCCCAGCCCAGCCCAAACCAAACCAGACCAGACACCGCCCGGCCCAGCCCAAACCAAACCAAACCAGACCAGACCCCGACCGGCCCAGCCCAGCCCAAACCAGACCAGACACCGCCCGGCCCAAACCAGACCAGACCCCGACCGGCCCAGGACCCGCCTCCACACACTCACTCAGCCCCCGCACCTTCGTAAAAACAGACCGTGGTCATCACCAACCTGATGCTAATTGCAAATCTTTCAGCCTCTGCTGTCCGCTCACGAATAAGGTACGTCCCACTGATGTGCGACTTTAGGAGGTTGTCGGCCTGCCCTCGCTCAAGGTTTCCCGCAAACCTCAGGAGAAAAAAGAAATGCTGGAGCTAGTGACGCATTCCCAAAATACACACGGACCCGTGCTGTACCTGCCCTGGGAGTGTTTGATGGGACAGTGTAGAGGGAGCTTTACTCTGTATCTAACCCGTGCTGTACCTGCCCTGGGAGTGTTTGATGGGACAGTGTAGAGGGAGCTTTACTCTGTATCTAACCCGTGCTGTACCTGCCCTGGGAGTGTTTGATGGGACAGTGTAGAGGGAGCTTTACTCTGAATCTAACCCGTGCTGTACCTGCCCTGGGAGTGTTTGATGGGACAGTGTAGAGGGAGCTTTACTCTGTATCCAACCCGTGCTGTACCTGCCCTGGGAGTGTTTGATGGGACAGTGTAGTGGGAGCTTTACTCTGTATCTAATCCATGCTGTACCTGCCCTGGGAGTGTTTGATGGGACAGTGTAGAGGGAGCTTTACTCTGTATCTAACCCGTGCTGTACCTGCCCTGGGAGTGTTTGATGGGACAGTGCAGAGGGAGCTTTACTCTGTATCTAACCCGTGCTGTACCTGCCCTGGGAGTGTTTGATGGGACAGTGTAGAGGGAGCTTTCTTCTTCTTAGGCAGTCCCTCGGAACCGAGGATGACTTGCTTCCACATTAAAAATGAGTTCTCAGGTGACTGATGAGTCCAATGCGGGACCTACAGTCTCTGTCACAGATGGGGCAGACTGTGGTTGAAGGGGCAGGTGGGTGGGGTGCTTGGGTTGACGTGCACTCCTTGCACTTGGCTTCCGCTTGCTCCCGGCGAAGAGACTCGAGGTGTTCGGCGCCTTCCCGGATGCTTCTCCTCCACTTTGTGCGGTCTTGGGCCAAGGATTCCCAGGTGTCGGTGGGGATGTTACACTTTTTCAAGGAGGCTTTGAGGGTGTCCTTGAAGCGTTTCCTTTGCCCACCTGGGGCTCTCTTGCCGTGCCGGAGCTCCGAGTAGAGCGCTTGTTTTGGGAGTCTCGTATCGGGCATGCGGACAATGTGACCCGTCCATCAGAGCTGATCGAGCGTGGTCAAAGCTTCGATGCTGGGGATGTTGGCCTGAGCAAGAACACTGACGTTGGTGCGCCTATCCTGCCAATCGATTTGCAGGAACTTGCGGAGGCAGCGTTGTGGTACCTCTCCAGTGCTTTGAGGTGCCTGCTGTACATGGTCCATGTCTCTGAGGCATACAGCAGGGCGGGTATCACTGCTGCTCTGTAGACCATGAGCTTAGTGCCGGGTTTGAGGTCCTGGTCTTCAAACACTCTCTTCCTCAGGCGACCGAAGGCTGCACTGGCACACTGAAGGCGGTGTTGGACTTCATCGTCGACGTCTGCCCTTGTTGACAGTAGGCTCCCGAGGTATGGAAAGTGGTCCACGTTGTCCAAGGCCTTGTCGTGGATTTTGATAATCGGGGTGCAGTACTGTGTGGCGGGGGCAGGTTGGTAGAGGACCTTTGTCTTACGGATGTTTAGTGTAAGGCCCATGCTCTCGTGCGCTTCGGTGAAGGTGTTGACGATGGTTTGGAGTTCGACCTCCGAGTGTGCGCAGACGTAAGCGTCGTCTGCATACTGTAATTCGACGACAGAGGATTGGACGACCTTGGATCTGGACTGGAGGCGACGGAGGTTGAACAGTTTCCTGTTTGTTCTGTAAATTAGCTCCACTCCAGCGGGGAGCTTACTGAGGGTGAGATGGAGCATTGCAGCAAGGAAGATCGAGAAGAGCGTTGGTGCGATGACACAGCCTTGCTTGACCCCGGTCCGTACATGAATTGGGTCTGTGGTGGAACCGTTGGTCAGGATCACGGCTTGTATGTCATCGTGAAGCAGGCGGAGGATGGTGACAAACTTTTGACAGTGTAGAGGGAGCTTTACTCTGTATCTAACCCCGTGCTGTACCTGCCCTGGGAGTGTTTGATGGGACAGTGTAGAGGGAGCTTTACTCTGTATCTAACCCGTGCTGTACCTGTCCTGGGAGTGTTTGATGGGACAGTGTAGAGGGAGCTTTACACTGTCTCTAACCCCGTGCTGTACCTGCCCTGGGAGTGTTTGATGGGACAGTGTAGAGGGAGCTTTACTCTGTATCTAACCCGTGCTGTACCTGCCCTGGGAGTGTTTGATGCGGACAGTGTAGAGGGAGCATTACTCTGTTTCTAACCCGTGCTGAACCTGCCCTGGGAGTGTTTGATGTGACAGTGTAGAGGGAGCTTTACTCTGTATCTAACCCGTGCTGTACCTGTCCTGGGAGTGTTTGATGGGACAGTGTAGAGGGAGCTTTACTCTGTATCTAACCCCGTGCTGTACTTGCCCTGGGAGTGTTTGATGGGACAGTGTAGAGGAGCTTTACTCTGGATCTAACCCGTGCTGTACCTGCCCTGGGAGTGTTTGATGGGACAGTGTAGAGGAGCTTTACTCTGTATCTAACCCGTGCTGTACCTGTCCTGGGAGTGTTTGATGGGACAGTGTAGAGGGAGCTTTACTCTGTATCTAACCCGTGCTGTACCTGTCCTGGGAGTGTTTGATGGGACAGTGCATCTGTCAGTGACTTACCAGGGGTATGTGCTGTAGTCGGGCTCTTTTGATGGTGGTTTAATAAAATGCTGAAAGGGAAAATTAAAACCAATTATTTTTCTGTTGAATATTTGGTTATTTTTTAACAAAACGTGGGATCACACCTGCTGTGCAGCCCAGGCGCTGAGAGTGAGGAACCGATGGCACAAAACATACCACAGTTCAGCTCGGTACAAACACCACAAGAAATCCTCGAGGTTGGTGTCGTGACACAGTTTTGGGCCAAAGCTCCTTCGCCAACTGAACGGAATCCGACTAAACTCCAGAGATCAATTTCAGGGCACGTCGGCATTTGACCCAGGCTGAATGGGGGATGGGTCAGCAAGTGGCCAATCGCCTGGTGTGGTACTGAGTCCCACAGAGCAGGAGTCAACCTCCCAGTGTGGGACTGAGCTCCACAGAGCAGGAGTGAACCTCCCAGTGTGGGACTGAGCTCCACTGACCAGGAGTGAACCTCCCAGTGCGGTACTGAGCTCCACTGACCAGGAGTGAACCTCCCAGTGCGGTACTGAGCTCCACTGATCAGGAGTCAACCTCCCAGTGTGGTACTGAGTCCCACAGAGCAGGAGTCAATCTCCCAGTGTGGTACTGAGCTCCACTGACCAGGAGTGAACCTCCCAGTGTGGTACTGAGCTCCACAAAGCAGGAGTGAATCAACCTTCCTCACTGAGTTGCTGAGCTTGACAAGGATGTCGCGACAACGGCCCTACAACTACAACTAACCTCAGTGCCCCGAGCGAGCAAAGTGGGGCTCCTATAAAGGAACTCCTTTTGGAAGTTGCACGTGTGGAGTGTGGGGACAGTCAGTGCCTGTGGAACCCGTACCCCAGTGAGAGTCAGTGCCTGTGGAACCCGTACTCCAGTGAGAGTCAGTGCCTGTGGAACCCGTACCCCAGTGAGAGTCAGTGCCTGTGGAACCCGTACCCCAGTGAGAGTCAGTGCCTGTGGAACCCGTACCCAAGTGAGAGTCAGTGCCTGTGGAACCCGTACCCCAGTGAGAGTCAGTGTCTGTGGAACCCGTACCCCAGTGAGAGTCAGTGTCTGTGGAACCCGTACCCCAGTGAGAGTCAGTGTCTGTGGAACCCGTACCCCAGTGAGAGTCAGTGTCTGTGGAACCCGTACCCCAGTGAGAGTCAGTGCCTGTGGAACCCGTACCCCAGTGAGAGTCAGTGTCTGTGGAACCCGTACCCCAGTGAGAGTCAGTGTCTGTGGAACCCGTACCCCAGTGAGAGTCAGTGTGTGTGGAACCCGGACCCCAGTGAGAGTCAGTGTCTGTGGAACCCGTACCCCAGTGAGAGTCAGTGTCTGTGGAACCCGTACCCCAGTGAGAGTCAGTGTCTGTGGAACCCGTACCCCAGTGAGAGTCAGTGTCGGTGGAACCCGTACCCCAGTGAGAGTCAGTGTCTGTGGAACCCGTACCCCAGTGAGAGTCAGTGTCTGTGGAATCCGTACCCCAGTGAGAGTCAGTGTCTGTGGAACCCGTACCCCAGTGAGAGTCAGTGTCTGTGGAACCCGTCCCCAGTGAGAGTCAGTGTCTGTAGAACCCGTACCCCAGTGAGAGTCAATGTCTGTAGAACCCGTACCCCAGTGAGAGTCAGTGTCTGTGGAACCCGTACCCCAGTGAGAGTCAGTGCCCGTCGAACCCGTACCCCAGTGAGAGTCAGTGCCCATCGAACCCGTACCCCAGTGAGAGTCAGTGCCCGTCGAACCCGTACCCCAGTGAGAGTCAGTGCCCGTCGAACCCGTACCCCAGTCATTGGTCAGTCTCAGACTGACCGGGTGATATATCGCAGGACTGGGTTTGCTTTGTTAATGGCTGTACTGATTGGACACGGGTCAGTGTTGAGTCCACTTTCTAACCCAATCCCTTCCAATCGCCTCTAACTCTTCCTGCCCATGAAGTGAATGTGTTGCCCATTTTTCGATTCAATGTGTAAAATCCTGCAGCTTTTTGTACTGAATTCCATTTGCTGCACTTCTGCCCACGTGCAGACATTGTCTGGGTCCTTCTCTAAATCCCTGGCTGCTTCATCAGATTCCACGAACCCTGCCCCCAGTTTAGTAGCTCCCGTGTATCTGACCAGTTTACAATGTATCGGTGACTCCAGCTCCTTGATGCAGCTGAGAGACCGGGAAAGGCAGCTCCCGGGGGCAGACCCGAAATGAAGTGGGGTATTGGGGTAGGAGACTGAACAGGCAGGAACAGGCGGACGTTACACAAAGTCCGAAGCTTTATCACACTTACTCGGGAGTCCACTGGACACGGCTTCACAGATGAGCTCGGGAAACAACCAGACCGTTTGGATTGAAATGCCCTCCCCTGAAACAGACACAGACACACACAGTTATATTGTAGGTTACAAGGCGACAACCCGCAGACACCCCCCCCTCACACACTATACAGGACCCTCACTGCCAGACATCATACCTCCCCCTCCCCCTCCCCCATTCACCCACAGCCTGGCACATTGCCACCTCCCCTGACCCTCCCCCAGCCTCCCGAACATGGCATATTGTTACTACAATTTAGCAAGAGGGATATGGAGCATTGGAGCAGGAGTAGGTCATCCAGCCCTTCGAGCCTGTTCCACCAATATGGAGCTGGGGAATAGAATGAAATGGACTCGTTATAAAACTGAAGTGAAGCTTAGATGAAAAAATCATGGGAAAAGGAAACGTGTTCAAACAAATTAAAATGCATGGGTTGCAAGTGTGGGAAATAAATTGAGGCAAGTGGAAGCAATGATATTTTTAACAGACTTAACAGTGTTAACATAAACCTGTCTGTAAACTGGACAAGAGTGGAAAATAAACATATATGGGTATAAATATATTTAAGAGGGATCGACAAGATAAGAGAGGAGGATACAGGGAACACTTGCTCCAGAGAGGGTGCTGTAGGCAGGGCGGAGAGACACAGTCACTGGGAGTGGTGCTGGAAGATAAAGGGCTTGTTCCAATAACCCAGGCGTGTCACAGATACAAACTGTGGAGAGAAAATGGGATGGGAAATCGGCCGTCTGATTAGAGAGGAGAAGGAATTACAAAATTATTGGCTAATCGATTGGGACAGAGAGGGAGTAAATGGAGAAAGGGAATGGGATTCCTGCAATATGTACGGACTCCCTCCTAAGCAGGATGTTAATCAGCCGACAGGGCGGGGGCGTTGCTGCAACAACTTGCATTTCGACAGCACCATTAACATCGAAACATATCACAAAGAGCTTCACAGCAGCCTGGACACTGAGCCAAAGGAGGAGACATTAGGACTGAGGAGGATCTTAAAGGAGAGGAAGATGGAGAGGTTTAGGGAGGGAATTCCAGAGCTTTGGGCCTGGACAGCTGAAGGCACGGCCGCCAATGGTGGAGCAAAGGGATGAGGGGGGGATGGACGAGAGGCCAGAGTTGGAGGAGTGACTATCTTATACTGTTGGCCCCTAACCATGAGAATAATAAGGAAAAAAACTAAAGGAGGGTGTGAGAAAATAAGAGGTTAAGAGCAGGATACGGAAAGCAAAGAGGGAGAATGAGGGAAAAAGTTCAAAAAGCATCAAAAGAATTAGTAAAGTGGAACCCCTGAGGAGAGGATTATCAATGTTCATAAATATTTCCCACCGGTCTTCACTGAAGAGAAGGATATCGGAGAGGAGAGTCCTGAAGGTGATGGTTGAAGACTCAAGGGGCCCTGCCCCCAGTTATTGATTCACAACAGGTGGCTGGGCAGCTCACCCTGAGCACAGTCCTCAGAACAGGGCTTGCACCTTCCCTGACTGACAGCGCAGCCCTAATCCCGGTTAATCTTGGGGGGCAAGGACCGGGGGTTTCCAATGGGCCACAAAGGCAGCGACTGCCGATCTCAGAGGTTCTGTGGCATGGTTGGAGTTCTAAGTGTGGCTGTTTGGGCGGAGACTGCGGAGCCCAGAGCTCCTGTGGCGGGAGAGGTTAGAATGTGTGCTTGCGCCTGGTGGGGGGCGGAGTATGAGACAGATTCCGCTCCATTGGGATTGGACCTTGACATTCCAGTTGGGGGACTGTGGGTGAATCTTCTGCCTCCCCCCCCCGCAAATGTCAAGTGGGCACGTCGGGGGGCTCGGGGAAGTCCCACTCCGCTGTACGAGGGTGAATCAGCTCGGGCTGAATGGGACCCAGCAACCAAGATGAGCTTCTGACCACATATCCTCTCCGTCACTAAGACCGCCTACTTCTACCTCAGTAACATCACCCAACTCCGCCCTTGCCTCAGCTCATCCGCTGCTGAAATCCTCATCCGTGCCTTTGTTACCTCCAGACTCGGCTATTCCAACGCTCTCCTGGCCGGCCTCCCAGCTTCCACCCTCCGTAAACTTGACCGAATCCAAAACTCTGCTGCCCCGTGTCCTAACTCACACCAAGTCCCGTTCACCTATCACCCCCTGTGCTCGCTGACTACATTGGTTCCCGGTTGAGCAACACTTTGATTTTAAAATTCTCATCCGTGTTTTCAAATCCCTCCATGGCCCTCCTCGCCCCCTCCCTATCTCTGTAAGCTCCTCCAGTCCTACAACCCCCCGAGATCTCTGCGCTCCTCCAATTCTGGCCTCTTGAGCATCCCTGATTTTAATCGCTCCACCATTGGCAGCTGTGCCTTCAGCTGCCTGGGCCCCGAGCTCTGGAATTCCCTCCCTGAACCTCTCCGCCTCTCTCTCCTCCTTTAAGACGCTCCTTAAAACCGACCTCTTTGACCGAGCCTGTCCTAATATCTCATGTGGCTCGGTGTCAAATTTTGTTTGATAATCGCTCCTGTGAAGCGCCGCGGGATGTTCTGCTACATTAAAGGCGCTGTATAAATGCATGTTGCTGACGTTGTGATTGGCTCTGTCTCCATTCTTGAGAATGGAAATTACACCGGTCACTCTGCGGCCCTCCGGCACATCCACACTCAATGGAACCCTGAAATATCATTCTACGGCCTCGGCAATCTCCTCCCTCAGGATCCTGGGCTGTATCCCGCGGCCCTGGCACTTTATCTTCCTTTAGCAAACATTTCTCTTTTATCCATCACAATATCACTCATCCCGTTCTCTACCCCTTGCAGTGCGCTCCGACAAGGGGAGTCCAGTAACTGCTCTGATGCTAGCTAGCCCCAGTCACAGGAGTCCCTGCGATAGACTCGGTGAGTTCTGATCTTGCCGGTTTGGATCAGTGCTCCCTCCAGCGAGTCTCACCTCCCACCACGATGAGTCTGGATCTCCCTTGAGCAGTTCAATGATTTCTCCGGTCTGGAAGCCGAGGACTGGTTTCCCCAGGGGGGGAGGGGGAGTGCCCTGGTAGCAGCGAACTGCCAGCATTCTGGGACCTGAAAAAAAACACAAAAGTCGCATTTCCGTTGTGTTCCCAAATCCGCGGCGAGAGGAATGAAAGGGGTGGAGAAACGGGAGTGCAGCAAGTAGCCGCAGTCTGAGTCAGTTCACCGCACTAACACAAACATCAATAACTTCACAAACAGCACCAACACACGCTTTGGCACAAAGGGTAAGTGGAGAGTTGGGTTTGTACCTCAGTGTCACCGTCATCTCCAGGAAATCATTTTGATCACTTCCAAGGTGTCAGCCGTGGCTCAGTGGGCAGTACTCTCACCTCTGGGTCAGAAGGTTGTGGGTTCAAATCTTGAGACTTGAGCCCATAATCCAGGCCAACACTCCCAGTGCAGAACTGAGGGAGCGCTGCACTGTCGGAGGGGCAGAACTGAGGGAGCGCCGCACTGTCGGAGGGACAGTACTGAGGGAGCGCCGCACTGTTGGAGGGGCAGAACTGAGGGAGCGCTGCACTGTCGGAGGGGCAGTACTGAGGGAGCGCGGCACTGTCGGAGGGGCAGTACTGAGGGAGCGCCGCACTGTCGGAGGGACAGTACTGAGGGAGCGCCGCACTGTCGGAGGGGCAGTACTGAGGGAGCGCCGCACTGTCGGAGGGGCAGTACTGAGGGAGCGCCGCACTGTCGGAGGGGCAGTACTGAGGGAGCGCCGCACTGTCGGAGGGGCAGTACTGAGGGAGTGCCGCACTGTCGGAGGGGCAGTACTGAGGGAGCGCCGCACTGTCAGAGGGGCAGTACTGAGGGAGCGCTGCACTGTCGGAGGGGCACTACTGAGGGAGCGTTGCACTGTCGGAGGGGCAGTACTGAGGGAGCGTTGCATTGTCGGAGGGGCAGTACTGAGGGAGCGCTGCACTGTCGGAGGGGCAGTACTGAGGGAGCGCTGCACTGTCAGAGGGGCAGTACTGAGGGAGCGCCGCACTGCTGCACAGTCGGAGGGGCAGTACTGAGGGAGCGTTGCACTGTCGGAGGGGCAGTACTGAGGGAGCGCTGCACTGTCAGAGGGGCAGTACTGAGGGAGCGCTGCACTGTCGGAGGGGCAGTACTGAGGGAGCGCCGCACTGCTGCACAGTCGGAGGGGCAGTACTGAGGGAGCGTTGCACTGTTGGAGGGGCAGTACTGAGGGAGCGTTGCACTGTTGGAGGGGCAGTACTGAGGGAGCGCCGCACTGCTGCACTGTCGGAGGGGCAGTACTGAGGGAGTGTTGCACTGTCAGAGGGGCAGTACTGAGGGAGCGCCGCACTGTCGGAGGGGCAGTACTGAGGGAGCGTTGCACTGTCGGAGGGGCAGTACTGAGGGAGCGCTGCACTGTCGGAGGGGCAGTACTGAGGGAGCGTTGCACTGTCGGAGGGGCAGTACTGAGGGAGCGTTGCACTGTCGGAGGGGCAGTACTGAGAGAACGTTGCACTGTCAGGGGCAGTACTGAGGGAGCGCTGCACTGTCGGAGAGGCAGTACTGAAGAAGCGCTGCATAATCTAGGCCGACGCTCCCAGTGCAGTACTGAGAGAGCGTTGCACTGCCGGATGGGCAGTATTGAGGGAACGCCGCACTGTTGGAGGTGCTGACTTTTGGATGAGACGTTAAACCGAGGCTCCATTTGCCCTCTCAGGTGGATATAGGCAGGCTTTTTTAAATGGTGAGAGATTGGGAAATGTTGGTGTTCAGAGGGACCTGGGTGTCCTTGTACACAAATTACTGAAAGTTAACATGCAGGTACAGCAAACAATTAAGAAAGCAAATGGTATTTTGTGTATAAGAGTAAAGTTGTCTTACTGCAATTATATCGGGCCCTGGTGAGACCACACCTGGAGTATCGTGTACAGTTTTGGTCTCCTTACCTAAGGAAGGATATACTTGCCACAGAGGAAGTGCAACGAAGGTTCACTAGACTGATTGCTGGAATGGGGGGACTGTCCGATGAGGAGAGATTGAGTAGACTAGGCCTATATTCTCTAGAGTTTAGAAGAATGAGAAGTGATCGCAGGATTGGAAAGTGGCAAATGTGACACCATTGTTCAAGAAAGGGTGTAAGGACAATCCTAGTAACTACAGGTCAGTTTAACATCAGTGGTGGGTAAAGTTTTAGAAACAATAATCAAGGAAAAAATTAACGGGGACTTGGAGAGGTTTAAGCTAATTAAGGAGAGCCAACACGGATTTGTAAAAGGCAGATCATGTTTGACTAATCTAATTGAATTTTTTGATGAAGTAACAGAGAGGACTGATGAAGGGAATGCAATGGATGTTGTCTACATGGATTTTCGGAAGGCGTTTGACAAAGTACCACATAGAAGGCTAGTTAACAAAATTGAGGCTCATGGAATAGGTGGGTCAGTGGCAGCTTGGATAAGGAATTGGCTTAAGGACAGAAAACAGCGAGTTGTGGTAAATGGCTGTTTTTCAGACTGGAGGATGGTAGACAGTGGTGTTCCCCAAGGGTCAGTGCTGGGGCCACTGCTTTTTTTGATATATATAAATGACCTGGATATTGGAATACAAAGTAGAATTTCTAAATTTGCCGATGACACCAAACTTGGGGGTGTGGCAAAAAGTGAGGATGATACCAATCGACTGCAACAGGACATAGAAAGACTAGCAGAATGGGCAGACAAGTGGCAGATGGAATTTAATACAAAGAAGTGTGAGGTGATGCATTTTGGCAGAAGGAACAGGGAGAGGCAATATACACTTAATGGCACAGTTTTAAAGCGTGTGCAGGGACAGAGGGACCTGGGAGTTAATGTGCATAGGTCCCTGAAGGTGGCAGGACATAATGAGAGAGTGGTTAGCAAAGCATATGGGATCTTGGATTTCATAAATAGAGGGATTGAGTACAAAAGTAGAGAAGTTATGCTGAATCTTTATAAAGTGCTGGTTAGGCCACAACTGGAGTATTGCATCCAGTTCTGGTCACCACACTTTAGGAAGGATTTGAAGGCCCTTGAGAGGGTGCAGAGGAGATTTACCAGATTGGTTCCGGGGATGGGGGATCTTAGCTACAAGGACAGGTTGGAGAAGCTGGATTTGTTTTCATTAGAGCAAAGGAGGTTGAGGGTTGATTTGATAGAGGTGTACAAGATTATGACAGGTTTGGATAGGCTAGACCGGGAAAGGCTGTTCCCACTAGTTGATGGTACAAGGACTAGGGGACACAGATTTAAGGTTTTGGGCAAGAGATACAGGGGGGATGTGAGGAAAAACTTTTTTACACAGCGAGTGGTGAGGACCTGGAACTCGCTGCAGACGGAAGTGGTGGAAGCGGAGACACTCAATGTTTTCAAGGGGAGACTGGATAGGCACTTGAGGGAAATAAACTTGCAGGGCTACGGGGACAGAGCGGGGGAATGGGACTGACTGGATTGCTCTACAGAGAGCCGGCACGGACTCGATGGGCTGAATGGCGATCTCCTGTGCCTTTATGACTCTATGATCTCATTGAAACATAAAAAATTCTTACAGGGCTTGACAGGGTAGCTACAGGGAGGATGTTTCCCCTGGCTGGGAAGTCTATACAGTCTCAGAATAAGGGGTCGGCCATTTAGGACTGAGATGAGGAGAAATTTCTTCACTCAGAGGATGGTGAATCTTTGGAATTCTCTACCCCAGAGGGCTGTGGAGGCTCAGTCGTTGAGTATATTCAAGACAGATTTTTGGATATCAAGGGAATCAAGGGATATGGGGATAGTGTTAGAAAGTGGAGATGAGGTAGAAGATCAGCCATAATCTTATTGAATGGCGGAGCAGGCTCAAGGGGCCAGATGGCCGACTCCTGCTCCTATTTCTTATGTTCTTACGGCCACTATTCGAAGAATAGCAGGAGTTCTTCCTGGTGCCCTGGTCAATATTTATCTCTCAACATCACTGAAACAGATGATCTGGTCATTTATCTCATTGCTGTTTGTGGGAGCTTGCTGTGCGCGAATTAGCTCCCGTGTTTCTCACATTACAACAGTGACTACACTTCAAAAGTACTTCATTGGTTGTAAAGCGCTTTGGGACGGCCTGAGGTTGTGAAAGGCGCTGGAGAAATGGGTTGTATTGAGCTTTCCCCTCCCACGGGTGGGTTGCATTTACCTGCTGCAGATTGTTCTCCTCCATCCTGTGAAGAAAGACAGAAGGATTATAGTTTTGCATAAAATCAGATGAAAGTTTCCTTTCACTCAGTAACCCTGTGGGTTCTGGCAGGCTGTGCACGGTACAATGTGCTGGGAGACAGAGCAGCGAGGGATTGTCAGCCACCTCTCATCACAGCCTCGGGTCACAGAATGTGGGGCGCTGGGGTTCGGGGCAGACACCGGTCAGGGAGTACGCCCTTTGACCCCTGCCCTATGACCTGGGAACAAACGCCAAGGTCTCCCAGCGCCTCCTGCTGGCCAGACGCTGAGCAGCACCGGGTGCCTGGAATGATTTGAGGGACGGAGAGAATGAGGAATGGAGGGTGGAGGGAACGCCTATCAATCCAGAGGGAGCACTCGGGGCTTCAGTGGCCCCCTGTCTCCGCCCCAATCTGTAGGCAGTTCACTGCCCTCAGTTAGGTTACTGACAGGGCCGCTACAATTAGCCTCAGCACCCCAGTGAGAGTCATTGTCTGTGGAACCCGTACCCCAGTGAGAGTCAGTGTCTGTGGAACCCGTACCCCAATGAGAATCAGTGTCTGTGGAACCCGTACCCCAGTGAGAGTCAGTGTCTGTGGAACCTGTACCCGAGTGAGAGTCAGTGTCTGTGGAACCCGTACCCCAGTGAGAGTCAGTGCCTGTGGAACCCGGACCCCAGTGAGAGTCAGTGTGTGTGGAACCCGTACCCCAGTGAGAGTTAGTGCCTGTGGAACCCGTACCCCAGTGAGAGTCAGTGCCTGTGGAACCCGTACCCCAGTGAGAATCAGTGTCTGTGGAACCCGTACCCCAGTGAGAGTTAGTGCCTGTGGAACCCGTACCCCAGTGAGAGTCAGTGTCAGTGGAACCCGTACCCCAGTGAGAGTCAGTGCCTGTGGAACCCGTACCCCAGTGAGAGTCAGTGTCTGTGGAACCCGTACCCCAGTGAGAGTCAGTGCCTGTGGAACCCGTACCCGAGTGAGAGTCAGTGTCTGTGGAACCCGTACCCCAGTGAGAGTCAGTGCCTGTGGAACCCGTACCCCAGTGAGAGTCAGTGTCTGTGGAACCCATACCCCAGTGAGAGTCAGTGTCAGTGGAACCCATACCCCAGTGAGAGTCAGTGTCTGTGGAACCCGTACCCCAGTGAGAGTCAGTGCCTGTGGAACCCGTACCCCAGTGAGAGTCAGTGTCTGTGGAACCCATACCCCAGTGAGAGTCAGTGTCAGTGGAACCCGTACCCCAGTGAGAGTCAGTGCCTGTGGAACCCGTACCCCAGTGAGAGTCAGTGTCTGTGGAACCCGTACCCCAGTGAGAGTCAGTGTCTGTGGAACCCGTACCCCAGTGAGAGTCAGTGTCAGTGGAACCCGTACCCCAGTGAGAGTCAGTGTCAGTGGAACCCGTACCCCAGTGAGAGTCAGTGTCTGTGGAACCCGTACCCCAGTGAGAGTCAGTGCCTGTGGAACCCGTACCCCAGTGAGAGTCAGTGTCTGTGGAACCCATACCCCAGTGAGAGTCAGTGTCAGTGGAACCCGTACCCCAGTGAGAGTCAGTGCCTGTGGAACCCGTACCCCAGTGAGAGTCAGTGTCTGTGGAACCCGTACCCCAGTGAGAGTCAGTGTCTGTGGAACCCGTACCCCAGTGAGAGTCAGTGTCTTTGAGGTGGGGACAAAATTGACAAAAAAATAATTGGTAAATGTCTTAATTTCACGAATAACTTACCAGATCATCGGCTGGTGTGTCTGTAAGGAAAGAGAGAAATTTAAAAGGTGCAAAGCAATCACATCACACGCCCCCCCACCCTCGCATGTCCCCGCTCCGCCCCCTCCGCCCCCTCCCGTGTTGGAAGTTCCGGGGTATAGATGTTTCAGTAAGAGTAGGGAAGTTGGTAAGAAAGGTGGAGGAGTAGCATTGTTAATCAAGGATAGTTTAACAGCGGCAGAAAGGCAGTTCGAGGGGATCTGCCGTCTGAGGTAATATGGGCTGAAGTTAGAAATAGGAAAGGAGCGGTCACGTTGTTAGGAGTTTTCTACAGGCCCCCAAATAGTAATAAAGATGTGGAGGAAGAAATTGCAAAGCAGATTATGAATAGGTGTGGAGGTCACAGAGTAGTTGTCATGGGTGACTTCAACTTTCCAAATATTGATTGGAACCTTTATAGGTCAAACAGTTCGGATGGGATAGTTTTTGCACAGTGTGTGCAGGAGGGTTTCCTGACACAATATGTGGATAGGCCGACAAGAGGTGGGGCCACGTTGGATTTGGTACTGGGTAATGAACCGGGCCAAGTGATTGATTTGTATGTGGGAGAGCACTTTGGAGATAGTGACCACAATTCGGTAACTTTCACTATTGCAATGGAGAGAGATAGGGCCATACGGCAGGGCAGGGTTTATAATTGGGGGAGGGGTAATTATGATGCGATTAGGCAAGAATTAGGGAGTACAAGATGGGAACAGAAACTATCAGGGAAAGGCACAAACGAAAAGTGGAGCTTTTTCATGGAGCAATTACTGCGTGTCCTTGATAGGTATGTCCCTGTCAGGCAGGGAGGAAATGGCCGAGTGAGAGAACCATGGTTCACAAAAGAGGTTGAATGTCTAGTCAAGAGGAAAAAGGAAGCGTATGTAAGGATGAGAAAACAAGGTTCAGTTGGGTCGATTGAGGGGTACAAGGTAGCAAGGAATGAGCTAAAAAAAAGAGCTTAGGAGAGCTAGGAGGGGGCATGAGAAGTCCTTGGCGGGTCGGATCAAGAAAAACCCCAAGGCTTTTTACTCTTATGTGAGAAATAAAAGAATGACCAGGGTGAGGGTAGGGCCGGTCAAGGACAGTAGTGGGAACTTGTGCATGGAGTCAGAAGAGATAGGAGAGGTGATGAATGAATACTTTTCGTCAGTGTTCACCGAGGAGAGGGGCCATGTTCTTGAGGATGAGAGTGTGATAAAGGTGGATAGGCTGGAGGTGGTAGATGTTCTGAGGGAAGATGTTTTAGCAATTTTGAAGAACCTGAGGGTCGATAAGTCCCCTGGGCCAGATGGGATATATCCTAGGATTCTTTGGGAGGCAAGGGAGGAGATTGCAGAGCCTCTGGCTTTGATCTTTGGGTCCTCACTGTCCACGGGAATGGTGCCAGAGGACTGGAGAGTGGCGAATGTTGTTCCTCTCTTCAAGAAAGGAAATAGGAATGACCCTGGTAATTATAGGCCGGTTAGTCTTACTTCGGTGGTTGGTAAGATAATGGAAAAGGTCCTGAGGGATAGGATTTATGACCATTTGGAAAGGGGCAACTTAATCAGGGAAAGTCAACACGGATTCGTGAAGGGTAAGTCTTGCCTAACAAATTTGATTGAATTCTTTGAGGAGGTAACTAAGTGTGTAGATGAAGGTAGAGCAATTGATGTCGTATACATGGATTTTAGTAAGGCGTTTGATAAGGTTCCCCATGGTCGTCTCATGAAGAAAGTAAGGAGTTGTGGGATAGAGGGAAATTTGTCCGATTGGATAAGTAACTGGCTATCTCATAGAAGGCAGAGGGTGGTGGTGGATGGAACATTTTCGGACTGGAGACCAGTTACCAGCGGTGTGCCACAGGGGTCAGTGCTGGGTCCTCTGCTGTTTGTGATTTTTATCAATGACTTGGAGGAGGGGACTGAAGGGTGGATCAGTAAATTTGCTGATGACACCAAGATTGGTGGAGTAGTGGATGAGGTGGAGGGCAGTTGTAGGCTGCAAAGAGACATTGATAGGATGCAGAGCTGGGCCGAAAAATGGCAGATGGAATTTAACCCTGATAAGTGCGAGGTGATTCATTTTGGTAGGGCAAATTTGAATAAGGATTACAGGGTCAACGGCAGGGTTCTGAGGAATGTGGAGGAGCAGAGGGATCTGGGGGTTCATATCCACAGATCTCTGAAGGTTGCCACTCAAGTGGATAGAGCAGTAAAGAAGGCCTATGGTGTGTTGGCGTTTATTAACAGAGGGTTTGAGTTTAAGAACCGTGAGGTTATGCTGCAACTGTACAGGACCTTGGTGAGACCACATTTGGAATATTGTGTGCAGTTCTGGTCACCTCACTATAGGAAGGACGTGGAAGCATTGGAAAGAGTGCAAAGGAGATTTACCAGGATGCTGCCTGGTTTGGGGGGGAGGTCTTATGAGGAAAGATTGAGGGAGTTGGGGCTTTTCTCTTTAGAGAGGAGGAGGATGAGAGGCGACTTAATAGAGGTTTATAAGATGATGAGGGGGATAGATAGAGTGGATGTTCAGAGACTATTTCCTCGGGTAGAGGCAGCTGTTACAAGGGGGCATAACTATAAGGTGCATGGGGGGAGATATAGAAGGGATGTCCGAGGTAGATTCTTTACTCAGAGAGTGGTTGGGGTGTGGAATGGACTGCCTGCTGTGATAGTGGAGTCGGACACTTTAGGAACTTTCAAGCGGTTATTGGATAAGCACATGGAGCACACCAGAGTGATAGGGAGTGTGATAGCTTGATCTTGGTCTCGGACAATGCTCGGCACAACATCGAGGGCCGAAGGGCCTGTACTGTGCTGTACTGTTCTATGTTCTATGTGTCCCCTCACCATGTCCCGCCATGTTTCCTGCATGGATTCAGCAGTTTGCTCAGTCATTTTGCTCCACTTCAGGCTGTTCTCATACAGTGTGGGTGGCGCCGTGTCCGAGAATGGCGGAGGTTTGGGGTCCCGGGGGGGGTGAATGGCCCAGCCACACTGACAGGAGGGTGAGCAGTGACACAGCTGTTACTCATGGACAAGTCGCGCCCGGCCCTGTACCCTGTGTAATTGCAAAGAGGCCCAAACAAGGGGAGGCAACTCAGAGAAATGTCATGTAACTGATCTGGTGGATCATTCTCTGATCATGTCTCTCTCTGCACTTGCACTGCCACAGGCCAAAGTTCAAATTAATTTGATCAGGGCCCCTCCGATCACCATCTATGTCAATAGATTATCTGCCAGCAAGTTCCTGGAGAGTACAACAATAACAACTTGCATTTATATAGCGCCTTTAACGTAGTGAAATGTCCGAAGGCGCTTCACAGGAGCGTAAACAGACAAAATTTGACACCGAGCCACATAAGGAGATATTAGGTTTTAAGGAGTAACCTAAAGGAGAGAATCGTAGAATCATACAAATTTACAGCACAGAAGGAGGCCATTCGGCCCATCGTGTCTGTGCCGGCCGAAAGAGAGCTCTCCAGCCTAATCCCACTTTCCAGCTCTTGGTCCGTAGCCCTGCAGGTTACGGCACTTCAGGTGCATCTCCAAGTACTTTTTAAATGTGATGAGGGTTTCTGCCTCTACCAGCCTTTCAGGCAGTGAGTTCCAGACCCCCACCACCCTCTGGGTGAAAGAAGTTCTCCTCAAATCCCCTCTAAACCTTCCACCAATTACTTTAAATTTATGCTCCCTGGTTGTTGACCCCTCTGATAAGGGAAATAGGTCCTTCCTATCCATTCTATCTCGGCCCCTCATAATTTTATACACCTCAATTAAATCTTCCCTCAGCCTCCTCTGTTCTAAAGAAAACCCCAGTCTATCCAATCTTTCCTCATAGCTAAAATTCTCCAGCCCAGGCAACATCTTTTTCCGGTACATTGATGACTGTATCGGTGCCGTTTCCTGCTCTCGCCCTGAACTAGATAATTTCATTCACTTTGCTTCCAATTTCCACCCTTCCCTCACCTTCACATGGTCCATCTCCGACTCTTCCCTTCCCTTCCTCGACTTCTCTGTCTCCATCTCTGGGGATAGGTTATTGACAAACATTCACTACAAGCCCACTGACTCCCACAGCTACCTGGACTACACTTCCTCCCACCCCGCCTCCTGTAAGGACTCTATTCCATTCTCCCAATTTCTCCGTCTCCGCCGCATCTGCTCTGACGATGCCACCTTCCATACCAGTGCTTCTGGTGTAAGATTTCCAAAATTTGCAGATCCCCAAAACCTAAGGAAAAAGGACTTTGGAACTACCTCAGAGTGAT
Organism: Squalus acanthias; assembly: GCA_030390025.1. NCBI lineage: Eukaryota > Metazoa > Chordata > Chondrichthyes > Squaliformes > Squalidae > Squalus > Squalus acanthias. Next base: position 97,613,081 of record CM059438.1, on the reverse strand, counting down.
AAAAATGCATTTGGGCCTAACCTGTAGGACCAAAAACCAAGTTTTGGCATTTTAAAAGCATGTCTAGGCCTGTAAAGGGAGAAAAGGCTGTGAAGAAAGTTGGGAACGACCTCTGTAAAAGCAGTTTTGGGTATTGCAGTTAAATTGCATTGTCTGGGGAATCGGGATGACCTCACTCAAGCCCTAGCAAGCATTAACATTTTGACAATAGACCCTAGGAGGAGACAGCCCCACCCAAAACAACAGGTCCCATCAAAGTGAATACAGAACCCATTAAAGACAGCATAAAGCAAATATTCGATCGAAGTCCTAGGCCCAGTCAAGAAACCTAAAACATGAGGACAATTCAAACTCCGATTGAACAACAGATCGACAGGATGGAGCTATCCTGAAAACCACTTCACACATTTACAAAACCAGTTAACACGCGAGTAAAGTCGTTACTGTTAACGAGGTCTTACAATGATTTGATTTGGTTTTGATAAGGCCACTTCAATTTAGTATAATTGAAGGCCCATCAAGCAGTTCAGGAGTAACAACAGTTCAAGTTCAACAGAAGGCAGTTCTACAGTTTTGGAGTTCAATTTGAAAGCCTGTTTTTCAGCAGAAGTCAGTGCTGGAATTACGGAGTTCAGGAGAAGCAAGTTGGGCAGTTAAAGAAGACAATTCAGTAAGAAGGGAGTTCTTCCGTTCTCCAGTAAAACAGTTCAAATTCAACAAGCAGGCAGAAGGCAGTTTCCACAGTTCTGCAAGAAGGCAGTTTCCACAGCTCGGAAGAAGAGAGTTAAAACAGAAAGCAGTTCAACAAAGAAAGCCAACAGCTCCAGAAGCAGGCCGACACGCAAGAAGAGACCAGAGCGACCACCTCAGTGACCATCGGACACCTCGCGGCAACAAGGGCCTTACGAAACCTTTTACTCAAAAGACTCTAAACCCTAACTCTCAACTGTCAAGGATTCGTTTGGTGAGCATTATCCCTGGTTCTCCAGAGTCCAACCTAGCTAGTGAAGTGGGATTGGGAGGGGTGAAGTATTCTTCTAATGTTATTTTCCCTCGTGTGTACCGTGTGTTCTCCAACCTGTGTTTAAGTGTTAAGTGTGTTCTGAGTTTGTTACCTTTCTTTAATAAAAGTCAAAACTCTTTCATCAAAACCTGTTGCCTGCTGCATCTTTGTTTACAACCCCCAAATAAGTCCAAGGTCTAGAAGCAGGGGCGTGGGAGCGATTCGAACCGCTCACTGAGTTAGAGGTGAAGCTGACCCCACACACCACTCCCTACACTGGCATGTCTTCCTTTTTACTCAACCGAGGATTCCCCTCTACAGTGGTTGACACGGCCCTTGACCATGTCCGTTCCATCTCCCGCACCTCTGCCCTCACCCCTGCTCCTCCCTCCCGGAACCACAACAGAGTTCCCCTTGTCCTCACCTTTCACCCCACCAGCCTCCACATTCAACGGATCATCCTCTGCCATTTCCGCCACCTCCAGCGTGATCCCACCACCAAACGCATCTTCCCCTCACCTCCCCTTTCAGCATTCCGTAGGGACCGCTCCCTCCGAGACACCCTAGTCCACTTCTCTATCACCCCCAGCACCCCTTCCCCCTCGCCCGGCACCTTCCCGTGCAAGCGCAGGAGATGCAACACCTGCCCCTATATATCCCCCCTTCCCACTCTCCAGGGCCCCAAACACCCCTTCCAGGTGAAACAGCGATTTACTTGTACTTCTTGCAATCTAGTATACTGTATTCACTGCTCACGATGTGGTCTCCTCTACATTGGGGAGACCAAACGCAGATTGGGTGACCGCTTTGTGGAACACCTTCGTTCAGTCCGTAAGGGGGACCCCGAGCTTCCGGTCGCCTGTCACTTTAATTCACCGCTCCACTCCCACTCAGACCTCACCGTCCTCGGCCTCTTGCATTGTTCCACGGAAGCTCAGCGTAAGCTCGAGGAACAGCACCTCATCTTTCGATTAGGCACTTTACAGCCTTCTGGACTCAATATAGAGTTCAACAATTTCACATCATAACCTCGGCCCCTATCATATATATACTTTTCATCCACACTTTTTGTCTGTGTCTTTTTTTCTTCTCTCCCACATGGCAGCTGTCTTTCATTCTGCCAGCGCAATTCACACTTCATCTCGAGCCATCTTTGTTTCTTAACCTGTCCCATTACCATCTCCTTTTGCCTTGAATATCTCTTAATGTCTCTTAACCTCATCCGCCTTCTATCCTATCACAGACCTTCCCTTTTGTTCTTTCATCCCCTCCCCCATTTCCCAGCCTCTACACTTGCTTAAAAATCTGTTCCATTTCCTGCTTTTTTCCAGTTCTGACGAAAGGTCATCGACCTGAAACGTTAACTCTGTTTCTCTCTTCACAGATGCTGCCTGACCTGCTGAGTATCTCCAGCATTTTCTGTTTTTATTTAACATCTTTGTAAATCTCCTCTGTACCCTCTCTAGTGCAATCACATCCTTCCTGTAATGTGGTGACCAGAACTGCACGCAGTATTCTAGCTGAGGCCTAACTAGTGTTTTATACAGTTCAAGCATAACCTTCCTGCTCTTATATTCTATGCCTCGGCTAATAAAGGAAAGTATCCCATATGCCTTCTTAACCACCTTATCTACCTGTCCTGCTACCTTCAGGGATCTGTGCACCTGCACTCCAAGGTCTCTCTGCTCCTCTACACTTCTCAGTATCCCACCATTTAATGGCCCAGAAATTAAAGACTGAGTGTTGACGCGGGGGTAAGGCTTCCCCGCGATCTCTCACTCCGCTTTTTCAGTTCCAGCTCGCACGAACTTGATGTTCTGGACAGCTGCTGGGCCAGTGCTTGCGTATCCCACCGGCGTAGTGAATTCGTGCGAGCTGTGGGATCACGTAACTCAGTTAGAGCCAATGGCAGCGCACCATCTTCCATTCATAAGTTTCACATAAGTGCTGTGAAAGCTATGAATCTTACACACCCCCAAAATAACAGCTAAACCTCAATTAAATTTAAAAAAAAACCATCACATTAATAAAATAAGTATAGTTAAATAAATTAACCATTTTAAATAAAAAATTAAATTTTTGAAAAAATTTAAAATCTTTTAAAAAGTTATAAAAATAAACTTACCTGTCTTTAAAGTCTCTAAAAAAGATATACCTGTTAAAAAAAATTCAAAATAATACTTAATTCACTACTTACCTTGTTAAAAGTGGTTCTTACTCCTCCTTTTTTCATTTCTAAAATCTTCCGTACTTACCTGCGCATCCAAAGCACGAAGTGCACAGCGTGCGCGCAGCCTGTAGCGCGCACGCGGTGCACCGAGGACCCGCCCCCTTTTCCATTCACCAAGTGCCGGTTTTCAGCGCATGCGCAGTGCATGCAGAAAACCGGCAATTGGAGACAGAATACGCGAGAGTACGCAGTGCGTACTCTCGCGTCGCGGGACTAATTTTTGGGCCATTATGTATTTGCTTGCCTTGTTAGCCCTCCCCAAATGCATTACTTCTCACTTCTCCGGATTGAATTCCATTTTCCACTTTTCTGCCCACCTGACCAGTACATTGATATCTTCCTGCAGTCTACAGCTTTCTTCCTCACTAACAACCACACGGCTAATTTTTGTATCATCTGCAAACTTCTCAATCATACTTCCTACATTGAAGTCTAAATCATTGATATATACCACAAAAAGCAAGGGACCCAGTACTGAGCCCTGCAGAACCCCACTGGAAACAGCTTTCCAGTCACACAAACATCCGTCGACCATTACCCTTTGTTTCCTGCCTCTGAGCCAATTTTGGATCCAACTTGCCACTTTGCCCTGGATCTCATGGGCTTTCATTTTTCTGACCAGTCTGCCATGTGGGACCTTATCAAAAGCCTTGCTAAAATCCATATAGACTACATCAAACGCACTACCCTCACCGACCCTCCTTGTTACCTCCTCAAAAAATTTAATCAAGTTAGTCAGACACGACCTTCCCTTAACAAATCCATGCTGACTGTCCTTGATTAATCCGTGCCTTTCTAAATGAAGATTTATACTGTCCCTCAGAACTTTTTCCAACAATTTGTCCACCACCGAGGTTAGGCTGACTGGCCTGTAATTACTCGGTCTATCCTACATAAGAACATAAGAAATAGGAGCAGGAGTAGGCCAATTGGCCCCTCGAGCCTGCTCCGCCATTCAATAAGATCATGGCTGATCTGATCCTAACCGCTAATCTACTATCACAGAACCATCTCCTGAACCTAACAGAATTGGACACACGAAATAGGAGCAGGATCAGGCTACACGGCCCCTGGGCCCGCTACGCTACCCACAGGGCCATGACCGATCCGAACCTAGACTCATCTCCAAATTCCTGCCCACTCCCCGTAACCCTTAATTCCCTTTACTTCTAGGAAACTGTCTATTTCTGTTTTAAATTTATGTAATGATGTAGCTTCTACAGCTTTTTGGGGCAGCATATTCCATGGACCTACCACCCTCTGAGTGAAGTAGTTCCTTCTCATCTCAGTTTTGAAAGAGCAGCCCCTTATTCTAAGACTATGCCCCCTAGTTCTAGTTTCACCCATCATCGGGAACATCCTCCCCGCATCCACCCGATCCAACCCCTTCACAATCTTATATGCTTCAATAAGATCGCCTCTCATTCTTCTGAACTCCAATGAGTAGAGTCCCAATCTACCCAACCTCTCCTCATATGTCCATCCCCTCATCCCCGGGATTAACCGAGTGAACCTTCTTTGTACTGACTCGAGAGCAAGTATGTCTTTTCTTAAGTATGGACACCAAAACTGTATGCAGTATTCCAGGTGCGGTCTCACCAATACCTTGTACAACTGAAGCAATACCTCCCTATTTTTATATTCTATCCCCTTAGCAATGAAAGCCAACATTCCATTGGCCTTCTTAATCACTTGCTGCACCTGCATACTAACCTTTTGAGTTTCGTGCACCAGGACCCCCAGATCCCTTTGTACTTCAGTACTTTCCAGTTTCTTGCCATTAAGATAATAACTTGCTCTACTATTTTTCCTGCCAAAGTGCATAACCTCACACTTTCCAGTATTGTATTCCATCTGCCAAATCTCTGCCCAGTTACTTAGCCTGTCTATGTCCCCTTGCAGATTTTTTATGTCCTCCTCACTCACTACTTTCCCTCCCATCTTAGTATCATCTGCAAACTTTGATATGTTACACTCGGTCCCCTCCTCCAAATCGTTAATATAGATTGTAAAGAGTTGGGGACCCAGCACTGACCCCTGCGGAACACCACTAGTTACTGATTGCCAGTCTGAGAATGAACCATTTATCCCAACTCTCTGCCTTCTGTTAGATAGCCAATCCTCTATCCATGCCAGAATATTACCCCCAATCCCGTGATTTTTTATCTTAAGCAATAATCTTTTGTGTGGCACCTTGTCAAATGCCTTTTGGAAATCTAAATACACCACATCCACTGGTTCCCCTTTATCCACCTTGTGTGTTACTTCCTCAAAGAACTCCAGCAAATTTGTCAAACATGACTTCCCCTTCATAAAACCATGCTGACTTTGTCCTATTAAATTATGATTATCCAAATGTCCCGTTACTGTCTCCTTAATAATGGACTCCAAAATTTTACCTACCACAGATGTTAGGCTAACCGGTCTATAGTTTCCAGCCTTCTGTCTACTGCCCTTTTTAAATAAGGGTGTTACATTAGCAGTTTTCCAGTCTGCTGGGATCTTTGCTGAGTCCAGGGAGTTTTGGAAAATTATTACCAATGCATCCACAATCCCTACCGCCACTTCCCTCAAGACCCTAGGATGTAAGCCATCAGGTCCAGGTGATTTATCCGCCTTGAGTCCCATTATTTTACCGAGTACCACTTCCTTAGTGATTTTGATCGTGTTTAGCTCCTCCCCCCCTATAGCCCCCTGTTTGTCCAGTGTTGGGATATTCTTAGTGTCCTCTACTGTAAAGACTGATACAAAATATTCATTCAGTGTATTTGCCATCTCCATATTTCCCACCATTAATTTCCCGGTCTCATCCTCTAAGGGACCAACATTTACTTTAGCCACCCTTTTTCTTTTTATATAACTATAAAAACTCTTACTATCTGTTTTTATATTTTTTGCTAATTTACTTTCATAATCTATCTTCCCTTTCTTAATCAATCTTTTTGTTATTTTTTGCTGTCTTTTAAAGTTTTTCCAATCCTCTATCCTCCCACTAGATTTGGCTACCTTATAAGCCCTTGTTTTTAGTCGAATATTATCCTTAATTTCTTTACTTAGCCATGGATGACTGTCTTTTCTTTTACACCCTTTTCTTCTCAGTGGAATATATATTTTTTGGAAGTTGTAAAATAACTCCTTAAATGTACACCACTAATCATGTATCGTCTTACCCTTTAATCTATTTTCCCAATCCACTCTACTCAATTCTGCTCGCATACCTTCATAGTCTCCTTTATTCAAGCTTAGCACGCTTGTTTGAGATCCAACCTTCTCACCCTCTAATTGAATATGGAATTCAACCATGTTATGGTCACTCATTCCAAGGGGATCCTTTACTAGGACATTTTTAATTAATCCTGTCTCGTTACACAGGACCAGATCTAAGGTTGCTTGCCCCCTGGTCGGTTCAGTTACATACTGCTCAAGAAACCCATCCCTAATACACTCAATGAACTCATCTTCAAGGCAGCCCTGCCCAATTTGATTTGTCCAATTAATATGATAGTTAAAATCCCCCATAATTAAAGATGTCCCCTTATTACAAGCCTCAACTATTTCCTGATTGATACTCCGTCCAACAGAGTTGCAACTGTTTGGAGGCCTATAGACTACGCCCACTAGTGTTTTTTTCCCCTTACTATTCCTTATCTCCACCCAAACTGTTTCATTATCCTGATCTTTTGACCCAATATCATTTCTCTGTATTACAGTGATTCCTTCCTTTATTAACATAGAAACATAGAAACATAGAATCTAGGAGCAGGAGTAGGCCATTCGGCCCGTCGAGCCTGCTCCACCATTCAATACGATCATGGCTGATCATCCAAATCCAGTACCCTGTCCCTGCTTTAATCCCCACAGTACACATATCCCACCCTACCCCGTAACCCCACGTATTTAATTCCCCCCAACATATCCCATCCTATCCTCATAACCCCACATATTTAATCCCCCCCTAACACTAAGGGTCAATTTATCATAGCCAAATCAACCTAACCCGCACATTTTTGGACTGTGGGAGGAAACCGGAGCACCCGGAGGAAACCCACGCAGACACGGGGAGAATGTGCAAACTCCACACAGACAGTCACCCGAGGCCGGATTCGAACCCGGGTCCCTGGCGCTATGAGGTAACAGTGCTAACCACTATGCCACCGTGTAGCCACCCCACCTCCCCTTCCTTCCTGCCTGTCCTTCCTGATCGTTAAATAACCTGGTATGTTTAATTCCCAGGCATTGTCACCCTGCAGCCATGTTTCTGTAATGGCCACAAGATCATACCCATATGTAGTTATTTGTGCCATTAACTCGTCTATTTTGTTACGAATGCTACGTGCATTCAGATAGAGAACTTTCAAATATGTTTTGTGACACTTAGTTCCTGCTTTTGCCCTTTTTATTACTTTACCTTTTACTCCATACCTTCTGCCCCTTCCTGACACACTCTGGTTTTTAATTTCCCCACTGCTACCTAAGTCTATGACCTTCTCTGTTGTCATTTTTATTATTTGCTCTCTAGGAACCTCCCCCCCACTAGTTAGTTTAAAGCCCTCTCTACAGCCCTAGTTATATGATTCGCCAGGACTCTAGTCCCAGCACTGGCCAAGTGAAGCCCGTCCCAACGGAACAGCTCCCTCCTGCCCCAGTACTGGTGCCAGTGTCCCAGGAAGCAAAACCCATTTCTCCCACACCAGTCTTTGAGCCACTCATTTAACTCTCTAATTTTATTTGTCCTAGCCAAATTCGCTCGTGGCTCAGGTAATAATCCAGAGATTAATACCCTTGAGGTTCTGTTTTTTAATTTGACCCCTAGCTGCTCATACTCCTTTAACAGAACCTGCTTCCTTGTCCTATCTACGTCGTTTGTACCAACATGGACCACGACAACTGGATCCACCCCCTCCCTTTTTAAACAACGGTATAATGTTAGCAATCCTCCGGTCCTCCAGCACCACACCTGTAGCCAGAGAGGATTGGAAATACATTTCATCCGGGCCTGGCGATTTATCTACTTTCAAAGATGCTAAACCCCTTAATACTTCCTCTCTCACTATGTTTATCTCATCTAAAATTTCACACTCCTCCTTAACTACAATGTCTGCATCGTCCCTCTCTTCTGTGAAGACAGATGCAAAGTATTCATTAAGAACCATAACCATGTCTTCCGCCTCCACACACAAACTTCCTTTTTGGTCTCTAAGAGGCTCTACTCTTCCTTTAGTTATCCTCTTGCTCTTTATGTATTTATAAAACATCTTTGGGTTTTCCTTGATTTTACCTGCCAATATTTTTTCATGCAGAAAGGTAGAGAGATTTAGGGAGGGAATTCCAGAGCTTAGGGCCCAGGCAGCTGAAGGCACGGCCGCCAATGGTGGAGCAAAGGGGTTGGGGGTTGGACAAGAGGCCAGAAGTGGAGGGCCTGAATCGTGCAATGCAGCATTGTGGAATTCAGCTCCGAGCAATGCAGTGACATCAACGCCACTCCCCAGTGCGCTCTCACAGATATAAACCGCTAAAAAGAAACTCCAGGGGTCTGTGTGAAACAGAACATCAGGTGTCAACAAGCTCACTGTACTCAAAGTGTCCTGCACAAGGCAGAATAGCTCAGGCTGCAGACTCCACATCACTGGGATAAACTGAGAGAGGATGGGGCTTGTGAACAAACAGTGTGCAGCAGTTAGTGCCCGTGCAGACCAGGACCGCTCCCCCACTGCAACATTCACTGACTCACAGTCAGAAGCAGCTCATGCTGTTCAGACACTGAATGGTCAAAAGATACAGTTTGTTAAAGGAGCCACATGGGATGAATTTGGGCAGTCTGAATCCAACTCTTAATCCTGCCCTGGGAGTGTTTGATGGGGCAGTGTAGAGGGAGCTTTACTCTGTATCTAACCCGTGCTGCACCTGCCCTGGGAGTGTTTGATGGGACAGTGTAGAGGGAGCTTTACTCTGTATCTAACCCATGCTGTACCTGCCCTGGGAGTGTTTGATGGGACAGTGTAGAGGGAGCTTTACTCTGTATCTAACCCGTGCTGTACCTGCCCTGGGTATGTTTGATGGTCATGATGCGGAGATGCCGGTGTTGGACTGGGGTGGACAAAATTGAGAGGTCGCACAACACCAGGTTATAGTCCAACAGTTTTATTTGAAATCTCCGAAAGCTTGTGATTTCAAATAAAACTGTTGGACTATAACCTGGTGTTGTGCGACCTCTCAATTATGTTTGATGGGACAGTGTAGAGGGAGCTTTACTCTGTATCTAACCCGTGCTGTAAATGCCCTGGGAGTGTTTGTTGGGGACAGTGTAGAGGGAGCTTTACTCTGTATCTAACCTGCGCTGTACCTGACCTGGAAGTGTTTGATGGGACAACGTAGGGGGAGCTTTACTCTGTATCTAACCCGTGCTGTACCTGACCTGGGAGTGTTTGATGGGACAGTGTAGAGGGAGCTTTACCCTGTATCTAACCTGTGCTGTCCCTGCCCTGGGAGTGTTTGATGGGACAGTGTAGAGGGAGCTTTACTCTGTATCAAACCCGTGCTGTACCTGCCCTGGGAGTGTTTGATGGGACAGTGTAGAGGGAACTTTACCCTGTATCTAACCTGTGCTGTCCCTGCCCTGGGAGTGTTTGATGGGACAGTGTAGAGGGAGCTTTACTCTGTGTTTCACCTCGATGACGACATAATCCCCCCAGAGGTTTGAAGCCTTCATGATTCAATCACCTGTGTGAGAGAAACACTATTTGCTGATTGTTTTTATACCCATTGAGCCGTGTCTCCGGATGAGATAATTGTGCACAGAACTACACCGGCTAGCAGGACCTGAGGGGATTTTTATGGAAGTTATTTACATTTCAAGTCAATTAAATTGTCCAGACTGCGCAACAAGAGTCTCCGGCACCGCCCGATAACCGCACAGTCTGCGCAACAAGAGTCTCCGGCACCGCCCGATAACCACAAGACTCCGCAACAAGAGTCTCCGTCACCGCCCGATAACCGCACAGACTGCGCAACAAGAGTCTCCGGCACCGCCAGATAACCACAAGACTCCGCAACAAGAGTCTCCGTCACCGCCCGATAACCACAAGACTCCGCAACAAGAGTCTCCGGCACTGCTCGATAACCGCACAGACTCTGCAACAAGAGTCTCCGGCACTGCTCGATAACCACAAGACTCCGCAACAAGAGTCTCCGGCACTGCTCGATAACCGCACAGACTCCGCAACAAGAGTCTCCGGCACCGCTCGATAACCACAAGACTCCGCAACAAGAGTCTCCGGCACCGCCCGATAACCACACAGACTCCGCAACAAGAGTCTCCAGCACCGCCCGATAACCACACAGACTCCGCAACAAGAGTCTCCGGCACTGCTCGATAACCGCACAGACTCTGCAACAAGAGTCTCCGGCACCGCTCGATAACCACAAGACTCCGCAACAAGAGTCTCCGGCACTGCTCGATAACCGCACAGACTCCGCAACAAGAGTCTCCGACACCGCCCGATAACCACACAGACTGTGGAACAAGAGTCTCCGGCACCGCTCGATAACCACACAGACTCCGCAACAAGAGTCTCCGGCACCGCCCGATAACCACACAGACTGTGGAACAAGAGTCTCCGGCACCGCTCGATAACCACAAGACTCCGCAGCAAGAGTCTCCGGCACCGCCCGATAACCACACAGACTCCGCAACAAGTGTCTCCGGCACCGCTCGATAACCACACAGACTGTGGAACAAGAGTCTCCGGCACCGCTCGATAACCACACAGACTGCGCAACAAGAGTCTCCGGCACCGCCCGATAACCACACAGACTGTGGAACAAGAGTCTCCGGCACCGCTCGATAACCACACAGACTGTGGAACAAGAGTCTCCGGCACCGCTCGATAACCACACAGACTGTGGAACAAGAGTCTCCGGCACCGCTCGATAACCACACAGACTGTGGAACAAGAGTCTCCGGCACCGCTCGATAACCACACTGACTGCAGAACAAGAGTCTCCGACACCGCCCGATAACCACACCGACTGTGGAACAAGAGTCTCCGACACCGCCCGATAACCACACAGACTCCGCAACAAGAGTCTCCGGCACCGCTCGATAACCACACAGACTGTGGAACAAGAGTCTCCGGCACCGCCCGATAACCACACAGACTCTGCAACAAGAGTCTCCGACACCGCCCGATAACCACACAGACTGTGGAACAAGAGTCTCCGGCACCGCTCGATAACCACACAGACTCCGCAACAAGAGTCTCCGGCACCGCCCGATAACCACACAGACTCCGCAACAAGAGTCTCCGGCACCGCTCGATAACCACACAGACTCCGCAACAAGAGTCTCCGGCACCGCCCGATAACCACACAGACTGCGCAACAAGAGTCTCCGGCACCGCTCGATAACCACACAGACTCCGCAACAAGAGTCTCCGGCACCGCCCGATAACCACACAGACTCCGCAACAAGAGTCTCCGACACCGCTCGATAACCACACAGACTGTGGAACAAGAGTCTCCGGCACCGCTCGATAACCACACAGACTGTGGAACAAGAGTCTCCGGCACCGCTCGATAACCACACAGACTGTGGAACAAGAGTCTCCGGCACCGCCCGATAACCACACCGACTGTGGAACAAGAGTCTCCGGCACCGCTCGATAACCACACAGACTGCGCAACAAGAATCTCCGGCACCGCTCGATAACCACACAGACTCCAGAACAAGAGTCTCCAGCACCGCCCGATAACCACACAGACTGCAGAACAAGAGTCTCCGGCACCGCTCGATAACCGCGCAGACTCCGCAACAAGAGTCTCCGGCACCGCCCGATAACCACACAGACTGCGCAACAAGAATCTCCGGCACCGCTCGATAACCACACAGACTCCGCAACAAGAGTCTCCGGCACCGCCCGATAACCACACAGACTGCAGAACAAGAGTCTCCGGCACCGCTCGATAACCGCGCAGACTCCGCGGCACTGCCCGATAACCGCGCAGACTGCGGATTACGTACGTAACTTGCATTGTGCGGCTGTCTCCAGACATTCTTTGTGGGCTCCAGTGCCACAGTTGGAACAAGTGTATCCCTGGTAAAAGATCCCTCTGTGAGAAATGTACAAAACAAGAAATGAGGTTAACCAACGGACTGAAAAACAAACAGAAAATGCTGGCGGTGCGTCGTACGGAGAGAGAAAGCCGGGTTTGTGTGCGATCGATCGAATTGATCAACCTCACATCCAATCCATCTTTGCTCCTGAGACACTGATGGACCTGCTGAATGTGTCAGGACAGCGCTAGCACTACCTTTATCTCTAAAACTGATTACAAGCACAACCCTTGAGGCATCCTTTCACCAGATGTTCAACCGTGGGCCCATCTGCCAGTTCAGGCGCATGTGCAAGTTATTATCTTAATGGCAAGAAACTGGAAAGTACTGAAGTACAAAGGGATCTGGGGGTCCTGGTGCATGAAACTCAAAAGGTTAGTATGCAGGTGCAGCAAGTGATTAAGAAGGCAAATGGAATGTTGGCTTTCATTGCTAAGGGGATAGAATACAAAAATAGGGAGGTATTGCTTCAGTTGTACAAGGTATTGGTGAGACCGCACCTGGAATACTGCATATAGTTTTGGTGTCCATACTTAAGAAAAGACATACTTGCTCTCGAGTCAGTACAAAGAAGGTTCACTCGGTTAATCCCGGGGATGAGGGGATGGACATATGAGGAGAGGTTGGATAGATTGGGACTCTACTCATTGGAGTTCAGAAGAATGAGAGGCGATCTTATTGAAACATATAAGATTGTGAAGGGGTTGGATCGGGTGGATGCGGGGAGGATGTTCCCGATGATGGGTGAAACTAGAACTAGGGGGCATAGTCTTAGAATAAGGGGCTGCTCTTTCAAAACTGAGATGAGAAGGAACTACTTCACTCAGAGGGTGGTAGGTCCATGGAATATGCTGCCCCAAAAAGCTGTAGAAGCTACATCATTACATAAATTTAAAACAGAAATAGACAGTTTCCTAGTAGTAAAGGGCATTAAGGGTTACGGGGAGCGGGCAGGAATTTGGACATGAGTCTAGGTTCGGATCGGTCATGGCCCTGTGGGTAGCGTAGCGGGCCCAGGGGCCGTGTAGCCTGATCCTGCTCCTATTTCGTGTGTCCAATTCTGTTAGGTTCAGGAGATGGTTCTGTGATAGTAGATTGGCGGTTAGGATCAGATCAGCCATGATCTTATTGAATGGCGGAGCAGGCTCGAGGGGCCAATTGGCCTACTCCTGCTCCTATTTCTTATGTTCTTATGTTCTTAAAGATCCCAGGACAATATTCAAAGAGAAGCAGGGAGTCTTCCAGTGTCCCAGCCAACAATTCTCCCTCCAACATCGCCATAAACCCACTGAACTAGTATTTATAGCACCTTATCGGGTCACAGCCAATCAATCTCTTTAAAAGTGCAGTTAATGTTATGTAGGCAGCCGATTTGTGCACAGCAAGATCCCACAAATGTGCAAATGAGATTAATGACCAGTTAACCTATTTTTGGCCGTGTTGGTCAAAGGAAGAATATTGGGCCAGGACACCTGGGAGAACTCCGCTGCTCCTCCTTGAAATAGTGCCGTGGGATCATTTACACCCACCTGAGGAGGCAGACAGGGC
>CM059438.1:97541570-97598799 GCA_030390025.1 Squalus acanthias | reverse complement strand
CCCCCACTCCCCCCGCCCTCCGTGTGTGGGGGCTCAGACGGGACATTTACTGACTGACCATGTCACTGCTCCATGATGTTTGTGTGAGAGTCCCGCTGAATAAAGCTGAAGACTTAAATATCACAGATACGGAGAATGAAACACGACAGGAAGTTTGCAGGCATCTCACTGTTCCATACATCACCAAAATATTCAAAACAGAATCATATTTCACACTGAGTGAGCTGCTGATGTTAATCCAACCAGTCAATACAGGCAAACAGCTAAAAGCAGATACCAGAGCGGGATCAGGGAGCGGGATCAGGGAGCGGGATCAGGGAGCGGGATCAGGGAGCGGGATCAGGGAGCGGGATCAGGGAGCGGGATCAGGGAGCGGGATCAGGGAGCGGGATCAGGGAGAGGCGCAGATACCAGAGAGAAACAAGATTAAAAACACAAACAGCTGCCAGTAAGAAACGAGAAGCATGAACAGCATTCCGCTGAGAGTCACGGACTTAATTTTGACTCTCTGTTTAAAGCCGGAAAATACAGTCTGTGATGTCCAAACCGAATCGCATTCCTCTCGCTGGCGCGGTGTCCTTGAGCCTCACCTGCATCGCCTCCAGTGCCTCCTTCAGTTGCTGCTTCTCAGGACGATCGCTGGAGTGACTCAGCAGTTCCTGAGAGTGGAACACAATGCAGGGTCTGAGCTACACATCACCGTTCAGTGCAACACTAAGTGAAGAGATTGTGCTGTTTGCTCGAGGTCTGAACGACATCAAAGACTCGAGTGGGAGGGCCTCAAGCTGGGGAGGATCCTTGGCCACGGAATCGGTCGCTCCCTACGAGTTATCCCCGGTGTCCGAGTGTCAGGTAACACAGGAGAACCTGCGGAGGACCAGTGACCTCCGTCCCATCGCACTGACCTCTGACCCGCCCCGTCGCACCGACCTCCGACCCGCCCCGTCGCACCGACCTCCGACCCGCCCCGTCGCACCGACCTCCGACCCGCCACGTCGCACCGACCCGACCTGTTGCACCAACTGCTGACCCAACCCACCGACCTCCGACCCTACCCATCACACCGACCTCCGACCCTACCCGTCACACCGACCTCCGACCCGCCCCGTCGCACCGACCTCCGACCCGACCCGTCGCACCAACCGCTGACCCAACCCACCGACCTCCGACCCTACCCGTCACACCGACCTCCGACCGGTCGCACCGACCTCCGACCGGCCCCGTCGCGCCGACCTGACCCGCCCCACAGACCTCCGACCCGACCAGTCGCACCGACCTCCGACCCGACGCACCGACCTCCACCCCGTCGCACCGACCTCCGACCCGACCCGCCGACCTCCGACCCGCCCCGTCGCACCGACCCTTTGTACCGACACGCCCCGTCGCACCGACCTCCGACCCTTCGCTCCGACCCGCCCCGTCGCTCCGACCCGCCCCGTCGCACTGACCCCCGCCCCGTCGCAGCGATCTCAGACACGCTCGATCGGAGCAAACTCCGACTTATCGGTGTGACCTGGGGCTCCAGTGGGCAGCTGACACTTACCTTCAGTAGGAGGTGGTACTTTAAAACTCGCTGCATGGGGACCACCAACAGATCCTGCAGCTTAAACTTCCCTTCCTGAACTTTCAGCGTGCACTCCTGGATCAAAGAGAACAAAAATGTTGATTGGAACACGAGTCAGGAATGCTGAGAGGAAAGTTCCCTTTCCCTCTGTCTCGATCCCACTGTTGAGTGATGGGCTGAGAGTGGGAATCCGAGCCACGCCCCAGAAATGGAAACCCAAACACACGTTGGGTCGGGGCTCGGTGCGGAGAGAGCACACACAAGGGCTGGGGGGGTGGAGAAACAGAGCTAATGTACGGGGGGAGGGAGAGAGAATGAGACACAGAGAGAAGGAGTGAATATACATGCAAGGGAGAGAGGGAGTGTCTGTGTGTAAGGGGAGAGAGAGAGAGAGAGAAAGATTACATCGGATATACGGCACAGAAACAGGCCATTCGGCCCCACCAGTCCATGCCGGCGTTTATGCTCCACACGAGCCTCCTTCCGTCTTTCCTCATCTAATTCTATCAGCGTAACCCTCTATTCCCTTCTCCCTCATATGCTTGTCCAGCCTCCCCTTAAATACATCGATACTATTCGCTTCAACCACTCCCTGTGGTAGCGAGTTCCACATTCTCACCACTCTCTGGGGAAAGAAGTTTCTTCTGAATTCCCTATTGGATTTCTTGGTGACTATCTTATATTGATGGCCTCTAGTTTTGCTCTTCCCCACAAGTGGAAACTCTCTCTCTGTATCTACTCCAGCAAAACCTTTCATAATTTTATAGACCTCTGTTAGGTCACCCCTCAGCCATCTCTTTTCAAGAGAAAAGAGACCCAGCCTGTTCATCCTTTCCTGATAGGTGTACCCTCGCATTTCTGGTATCATCCTTGTAAATCTTCTCTGCACCCTCTCCAGTGCCTCAATATCCTTTTTATAATATGGCGACCAGAACTGTATGCAGTACTCCAAGTGTGGTCTCACCAAGGTTCGATACAGGTTTAGCATAACTTCCCTACTTTTCAATTCTATCCCTCTAGAAATAAACCCGAGAGAGAGAGAGTGTGTACAAGGGGTGAGAGTATGTGTGTGTGTGCAAGGGACACTCCCCTCTCCCCTTCCTATTCCTTTCCATCCCGTCTTGTATAACTCACACTGTCAATGACTGTCTGTGGGTTTATTTACCTCGATTTTGTTCCGAATTTCTTCCCGGGACGCCATGAGTTGGTCCAAGGTTTTTTGGGAGGTTTCCATCTGGCTGCAATACTTTCCGTAAATCAGGAGCCTGCAATCAGAAAAATAAAGGGAGGAGAGGTGAGAGACAAGTGAAGAGCACACACGCAGCACACACACATGCAGCGCGCACACACGCAGCACGCACACACGCAGCACGCACGCACGCAGTACGCACGCACGCAGCACGCACGCACGCAGCACACACACACACGCAGCGCGCACACGCAGCACACACACACGCAGCACGCACACGCAGCACACACACGCAGCACACACACGCAGCGCACACACGCAGCGCACACACGCAGCACGCACACACGCAGCACACACACGCAGCACACACACGCAGCACACACACGCAGCACGCAGCACACACACGCAGCGCGCACACGCAGCACGCACACACGCAGCACACACACACGCAGCACGCACACACACATGCAGCGCACACACGCAGCACACACACGCAGCACACACACGCAGCACACACACGCAGCACGCAGCACACACACGCAGCGCACACACGCAGCACACACACGCAGCACACACACGCAGCACACACACGCAGCACGCAGCACACACACGCAGCGCACACACGCAGCACGCACACACGCAGCACACACACACGCAGCACGCACACACACATGCAGCACACACACGCAGCACGCAGCACACACACGCAGCACGCAGCACACACACGCAGCGCACACACGCATCGCACACACGCAGCGCGCACACGCAGCATGCACACGCAGCGCACACACGCAGCGCACACACGCAGCGCACACACGCAGCGCGCACACACACGCAGCACGCACACACGCAGCACGCACACAGCGCACACACAGCGCACACACACAGCACACGCAGCGCACACAGCACGCACACACGCAGCACACACACACGCAGCACGCACACACACGCAGCGGACACACGCAGCGCATACACGCAGCACGCACACGCAGCACACACACGCAGCGCACACACGCAGCGCACACACATGCAGCGCACACACGCAGCGCACACACGCAGCGCGCACACACACGCAGCACGCACACACACGCAGCACGCACACACGCAGCTCGCACACACACGCAGCACGCACACAGCGCACACACAGTGCACACGCAGCACGCACACACACGCAGCGCACACACACAGCACACGCAGCGCACACAGCACGCACACACGCAGCACACACACACGCAGCACGCACACACACGCAGCGGACACACGCAGCGCACACACGCAGCACGCACACACACGCAGCGGACACGCAGCGCATACACGCAGCACGCACACACGCAGCACACACACGCAGCGCGCACACACAGCACGCACACATGCAGCGCACACACGCAGCACACACGCACGCAGCACACACACACGCAGCGCACACACGCAGCACACACACGCAGCGCACACACGCAGCACACACACACGCAGCACACACACGCAGCGCACACACGCAGTGCGCACACACGCAGCGCGCACGCAGCACGCACACACGCAGCACGCAGCGCACACACGCAGCGCACACACGCAGCGCACACACGAAGCACGCACATACGCAGCACACACACACGCAGCGCACACACACGCAGCACACACACGCAGCGCACACACGCAGCGCACACACACACGCAGCACACACACGCAGCACGCACACACACGCAGCACGCACACACGCAGCGCACACACGCAGCACGCACACGCAGCACACACACGCAGCACACACACACGCAGCGCACACACGCAGCGCACACACGCAGCACGCACACGCAGCACACACACACGCAGCGCACACACGCAGCGCACACACGCAGCGCACACACACACGCAGCACACACACGCGGCACACACACACGGCACACACGCAGCGCACACACGCAGCGCACACACGCAGCGCACACACGCAGCGCACACACGCAGCGCACACACACACGCAGCACGCACACGCAGCGCACACACGCACGCAGCGCACACACGCAGCGCACACACGCACGCAGCGCACACACGCAGCGCACACACACATGCAGCGCACACGCAGCGCACACGCAGCACGCACATGCAGCGCGCACACGCAGCGCACACGCAGCACGCACACACGCAGCGCGCACACGCAGCACGCACACACGCAGCGCGCACACGCAGCACACACACGCAGCGCACACACGCAGCGCACACACGCAGCGCACACACGCAGCGCACACACGCAGTGCACACACACGCGCAGCACGCACACGCAGCACGCACACACACACAGCGCACACACGCAGCACGCACACACACACGCAGCACACACACGCAGCACGCACACACGCAGCGCGCACACACAGCACGCACACGCAGCACGCACACACATGCAGCGCACACACGCAGCGCACACACGCAGCGCACACACACGCAGCGCACACACACAGCACGCACACACACAGCGCACACACGCAGCGCACACACGCAGCGCACACACGCAGCGCACACACGCAGCGCACACACACGCAGCGCACACACGCAGCGCACACACGCAGTGCACACACACGCAGCACGCACACACACACAGCGCACACACGCAGCACGCACACACGCAGCACGCACACACGCAGCGCACACACGCAGCGCGCACACACGCAGCGCACACACACGCAGCGCGCACACACGCAGCGCACACACACGCAGCGCGCACACACGCAGCGCACACACACACAGCGCACACACACGCAGCATGCACACACACACAGCGCACACACGCAGCACGCACACGCAGCACGCACACACGCAGCGCGCACACACGCAGCGCGCACACACGCAGCGCGCACACACGCAGCGCGCACACACGCAGCACGCACACGCAGCACGCACACACATGCAGCGCACACACGCAGCGCACACACGCAGCGCGCACACACGCAGCGCACACACACGCAGCACGCACACGCAGCACGCACACACACGCAGCACGCACACACATGCAGCGCACACACATGCAGCGCACACACGCAGGGCACACACGCAGCGCGCACACACGCAGCGCACACACACGCAGCGCGCACACACGCAGCGCACACACACGCAGCACGCACACGCAGCACGCACACACATGCAGCGCACACGCGCAGCGCACACACACGCAGCGCGCACACACGCAGCGCGCACACACGCAGCGCACACACACGCAGCACACACACACGCAGCGCACACACGCAGCGCACACACACGCAGCGCGCACACACGCAGCGCACACACACGCAGTGCACACACACACAGCGCACACACACACGCAGCACACACACGCAGCACGCACACGCAGCGCACACACACGCAGCGCACACACTAGCAGCGCACACACGCAGCACGCACACACGCAGCACGCACACGCAGCACACACACACACACACGCAGCACACACACACGCAGCGCGCACGCAGCACGCACACACGCAGTGCACACACACACAGCGCACACACACACGCAGCACACACAGCATGCACAGCACACACACACGCAGCACACACACGCAGCACGCACACGCAGCGCACACACACGCAGCGCACACACACGCAGCGCACACACGCAGCACGCACACACGCAGCGCACGCACACGCAGCACGCACACACGCAGCACGCACACACGCAGCACGCACACACGCAGCACACACACACACGCAGCGCACACACAGCGCACACGCAGTGCACACACACACACGCAGCACGCACACGCAGCGCGCACACACGCAGCACGCACACGCGCAGCACGCACACACGCAGCACACACACACACGCAGCACACACACACACGCAGCACACACACACACGCAGCACGCACACACACACACGCAGCACACACACACACGCAGCACACACACACACGCAGCACACACACACACGCAGCACACACACACACGCAGCACGCACACACACGCAGCACGCACACACACACACGCAGCACACACACACACGCAGCACACACACACACGCAGCACACACACACACGCAGCACACACACACACGCAGCACACACACACACGCAGCACACACACACACGCAGCACACACACACACGCAGCACACACACACACGCAGCACACACACACACGCAGCACACACACACGCAGCGGACACACGCAGCGGACACACGCAGCGCACACACGCAGCACGCACACACGCAGCGGACACATGCAGCGCACACACGCAGCGCACACGCACGCAGCACACACACACGCAGCGCACACACGCAGCGCACACACGCAGCGCACACACGCAGCACACACACACGCAGCGCACACACGCAGCGCGCACACGCAGCGCGCACACACGCAGCGCGCACGCAGCACGCACACACGCAGCACGCAGCGCACACACGCAGCGCACACACGCAGCGCACACACGAAGCACGCACATACGCAGCACACACACACGCAGCGCACACACACGCAGCGCACACACGCAGCGCACACACACACGCAGCACACACACGCAGCACACACACACACGCAGCGCGCACACGCAGCACACACACACGCAGCGCACACACACACGGCACACACACACGCAGCGCACACACGCAGCGCACATACACACGCAGCGCACACACGCAGCGCACACACACGCAGCGCGCACACGCAGCGCACACACGCAGCGCACACACGCAGCGCACACACGCAGCGCACACACGCAGCGCACACGCAGCGCACACACGCAGCGCACACACGCAGTGCACACACACACGCAGCACGCACATGCAGCGCACACACGCAGCGCACACACGCAGTGCACACACACACGCAGCACGCACACACACACGCAGCACGCACACACGCAGCGCGCACACACAGCACGCACACGCAGCACGCACACACATGCAGCGCACACACACAGCACGCACACGCAGCACGCACACACGCAGCGCGCACACACATGCAGCGCACACACGCAGCGCACACACGCAGCGCACACACACACAGCGCGCACACACGCAGCGCACACACACGCAGCGCGCACACGCAGCACGCACAC
Source organism: Squalus acanthias (assembly GCA_030390025.1). Lineage (NCBI taxonomy): Eukaryota > Metazoa > Chordata > Chondrichthyes > Squaliformes > Squalidae > Squalus > Squalus acanthias. Next base: position 97,591,004 of record CM059438.1, on the reverse strand, counting down.
ACATGCAGCGCACACACACAGCACGCACACGCAGCACGCACACACGCAGCGCGCACACACATGCAGCGCACACACGCAGCGCACACACGCAGCACGCACACACGCAGCGCGCACACACACGCAGCGCACACACACGCAGCGCACACACACACAGCGCGCACACACGCAGCGCACACACACGCAGCGCGCACACGCAGCACGCACACACATGCAGCGCACACACACAGCACGCACACGCAGCACGCACACACGCAGCGCGCACACACATGCAGCGCACACACGCAGCGCACACACGCAGCACGCACACACGCAGCGCGCACACACACGCAGCGCACACACACACAGCGCGCACACACGCAGCGCACACACACGCAGCGCGCACACGCAGCACGCACACACATGCAGCGCACACACACAGCACGCACACGCAGCACGCACACACGCAGCGCACACACACGCAGCGCACACACACGCAGCGCACACACACGCAGCGCACACACACGCAGCGCACACACACACAGCGCGCACACACGCAGCGCACACACGCAGCGCACACACGCAGCGCACACACGCAGCGCACACACACGCAGCGCACACACACGCAGCACGCACACACGCAGCGCACACACACACAGCGCACACACGCAGCACGCACACACGCAGCGCGCACGCAGCACGCACACACGCAGCACGCACACACGCAGCACACACACGCAGCGCGCACACACGCAGCACGCACACGCGCAGCACGCACACACGCAGCACACACACACACGCAGCACACACACACACGCAGCACACACACACGCAGCACACACACACACGCAGCACACACACACACGCAGCACACACACACACGCAGCACACACACACACGCAGCACGCACACACACGCAGCACGCACACACACACACGCAGCACACACACACACGCAGCACACACACACACGCAGCACACACACACACGCAGCACACACACACACGCAGCACACACACACACGCAGCACACACACACACGCAGCACGCACACACACGCAGCACGCACACACACACACGCAGCACACACACACACGCAGCACACACACACACGCAGCACACACACACGCAGCACGCACACACACGCAGCGGACACACGCAGCGCACACACGCAGCACGCACACACGCAGCACACACACGCAGCGCGCACACGCAGCACGCACACATGCAGCGCACACACGCAGCACACACGCACGCAGCACACACACACGCAGCGCACACACGCAGCGCACACACGCAGCACACACACGCAGCGCACACACGCAGCACACACACACGCAGCACGCACACACGCAGCACACACACGCAGCGCACACACGCAGCACACACACACGCAGCACACACACGCAGCGCACACACGCAGTGCGCACACACGCAGCGCGCACGCAGCACGCACACACGCAGCACGCAGCGCACACACGCAGCGCACACACGCAGCACACACACACGCAGCGCACACACGAAGCACGCAGCGCACACACGCAGCACACACACACGCAGCACACACACGCAGCGCACACACGCAGTGCGCACACACGCAGCGCGCACGCAGCACGCACACACGCAGCACGCAGCGCACACACGCAGCGCACACACGCAGCACGCACACACGCAGCACACACACACACACGCAGCACACACACGCAGCGCACACACGCAGCGCACACACACACGCAGCACGCACACACACGCAGCACGCACACACGCAGCGCACACACGCAGCACGCACACGCAGCACACACACACGCAGCACGCACACGCAGCACACACACACGCAGCGCACACACGCAGCGCACACACGCAGCGCACACACGCAGCGCACACACACACGCAGCACACACACGCGGCACACACACACACGCAGCGCGCACACGCAGCACACACACACGCAGCACGCACACGCAGCACACACACGCAGCACACACACGCAGCGCACACACGCAGCGCACACACGCAGCACGCACACACGCAGCACACACGCAGCACACACACGCAGCACACACACGCAGCACGCAGCACACACACGCAGCGCACACACGCAGCACGCACACACGCAGCACGCACACACACATGCAGCGCACACACGCAGCACGCAGCACACACACGCAGCACGCAGCACACACACGCAGCGCACACACGCAGCGCGCACACACACGCAGCACGCACACACGCAGCACGCACACAGCGCACACACAGCGCACACACACAGCACACGCAGCGCACACAGCACGCACACACGCAGCACACACACACGCAGCACGCACACACACGCAGCGGACACACGCAGCGCATACACGCAGCACGCACACGCAGCACGCACACGCAGCGCACACACGCAGCGCACACACACGCAGCGCACACACGCAGCGCACACACGCAGCGCGCGCACACACGCAGCACGCACACACACGCAGCACGCACACACGCAGCTCGCACACAGCGCACACACAGCGCACACGCAGCACGCACACACACGCAGCGCACACACACAGCACACGCAGCGCACACAGCACGCACACACGCAGCACACACACACGCAGCACGCACACACACGCAGCGGACACACGCAGCGCACACACGCAGCACGCACACACACGCAGCGGACACACGCAGCGGACACACGCAGCGCACACACGCAGCACGCACACACACGCAGCGGACACACGCAGCGCATACACGCAGCACGCACACATGCAGCGCACACACGCAGCACACACGCACGCAGCACACACACACGCAGCGCACACACGCAGCGCACACACGCAGCACACACACGCAGCACACACACGCAGCGCACACACGCAGTGCGCACACACGCAGCGCGCACGCAGCACGCACACACGCAGCACGCAGCGCACACACGCAGCGCACACACGAAGCACGCACATACGCAGCACACACACACGCAGCGCACACACACGCAGCACACACACGCAGCGCACACACGCAGCGCACACACACACGCAGCACACACACGCAGCACGCACACACACGCAGCACGCACACGCAGCGCACACACGCAGCACGCACACGCAGCACACACACACGCAGCACACACACGCAGCGCACACACGCAGCGCACACACGCAGCACGCACACGCAGCACACACACACGCAGCGCACACACGCAGCGCACACACACACGCAGCACACACACGCGGCACACACACACAGCGCACACACGCAGCGCACACACGCAGCGCACACGCAGCGCACACACGCAGCGCACACACGCAGCGCACACACGCAGCGCACACACGCAGCGCACACACGCAGCGCACACACGCAGCACGCACACACGCAGCACGCACACACACACAGCGCGCACACGCAGCACGCACACGCAGCACGCACACACGCAGCGCGCACACACGCAGCGCGCACACACGCAGCGCACACACACGCAGCGCGCGCACACGCAGCGCACACACACGCAGCGCACGCACACGCAGCACGCACACGCAGCACGCACACACATGCAGCGCACACACGCAGCGCACACACGCAGCGCGCACACACGCAGCGCGCACACACGCAGCGCACACACATGCAGCGCACACGCAGCGCACACACGCAGCGCGCACACACGCAGCGCGCACACACGCAGCGCACACACACGCAGCGCACACACACGCAGCGCGCACACGCAGCACGCACACGCATGCAGCGCACACACGCAGCGCACACACGCAGCGCACACACACGCAGCGCGCACACACGCAGCGCACACACACGCAGCGCGCACACACGCAGCGCACACACACGCAGCGCGCACACACGCAGCACACACACACGCAGCGCACACACGCAGCGCACACACGCAGCGCACACACACGCAGCGCGCACACACACGCAGCGCACACACACACGCAGCACACACACGCAGCGCACACACACGCAGCGCACACACTAGCAGCGCACACACGCAGCACGCACACACGCAGCACGCACACGCAGCACGCACACACGCAGCGCACACACACACGCAGCACACACACGCAGCGCACACACACGCAGCGCACACACTAGCAGCGCACACACGCAGCACGCACACACGCAGCACGCACACGCAGCACGCACACGCAGCGCACACACACGCAGCACGCACACACGCAGCACGCACACGCAGCACACACACACACACACGCAGCACACACACACGCAGCACGCACACGCAGCACACACACACACACACGCAGCACACACACACGCAGCACGCACACGCAGCACACACACACACACACGCAGCACACACACACGCAGCACGCACACGCAGCACACACACACACACACGCAGCACACACACATGCAGCGCACACGCAGCGCACGCACACGCAGCACACACACATGCAGCGCACACGCAGCGCACACACGCAGCACGCACACACGCAGCGCGCACGCAGCACGCACACACGCAGTGCACACACACACGCAGCACACACACGCAGTGCACACACACACGCAGCACACACACGCAGCACACACACGCAGCACGCACACGCAGCGCACACACACGCAGCGCACACACGCAGCACGCACACGCAGCACGCACACACGCAGCACGCACACACGCAGCACGCACACACGCAGCACACACACACACGCAGCGCACACACACAGCACACGCAGCACGCACACACACACAGCACACGCAGCACGCACACACACACAGCACACACACAGCGCACACACACACGCAGCACACACACGCAGCACGCACACGCAGCGCACACACACGCAGCGCACACACACGCAGCGCACACACGCAGCACGCACACGCAGCACGCACACACGCAGCACGCACACACGCAGCACGCACACACGCAGCACACACACACACGCAGCGCACACACACAGCACACGCAGCACGCACACACACACAGCACACGCAGCACGCACACACACACAGCGCACACGCAGTGCACACACACACACGCAGCACGCACACGCAGCACGCACACACGCAGCGCGCACGCAGCACGCACACACGCAGCACGCACACACGCAGCACACACACGCAGCACGCACACGCGCAGCACACACACACACGCAGCACACACACACACGCAGCACACACACACACGCAGCACACACACACACGCAGCACACACACACACGCAGCACACACACACACGCAGCACACACACACACGCAGCACACACACACACGCAGCGCACACACACACGCAGCACACACACACACGCAGCACACACACACACGCAGCACACACACACACGCAGCACACACACACACGCAGCACACACACACACGCAGCACACACACACACGCAGCACGCACACACACACACGCAGCACACACACACACGCAGCACACACACACACGCAGCACACACACACACGCAGCACACACACACACGCAGCACACACACACACGCAGCACACACACACACGCAGCACACACACACACGCAGCGCACACACACACGCAGCACACACACACACGCAGCACACACACACACGCAGCACACACACACACGCAGCACACACACACACGCAGCACACACACACACGCAGCACACACACACACGCAGCACGCACACACACACACGCAGCACACACACACACGCAGCACACACACACACGCAGCACACACACACACGCAGCACGCACACACACGCAGCGGACACACGCAGCGCACACACGCAGCACGCACACACGCAGCACACACACGCAGCGCGCACACGCAGCACGCACACATGCAGCGCACACACGCAGCACACACGCACGCAGCACACACACACGCAGCGCACACACGCAGCACACACACGCAGCGCACACACGCAGCACACACACACGCAGCACACACACGCAGCGCACACACGCAGTGCGCACACAAGCAGCGCGCACGCAGCACGCACACACGCAGCACACACACGCAGCACACACACGCAGCACACACACACGCAGCACGCACACACGCAGCACACACACGCAGCGCACACACGCAGCACACACACACACGCAGCACACACACGCAGCGCACACACGCAGCGCGCACACACGCAGCGCGCACGCAGCGCGCACACACGCAGCACGCAGCGCACACACGCAGCGCACACACGCAGCACACACACACGCAGCGCACACACGAAGCACGCACATACGCAGCACACACGCAGCACACACACACACACGCAGCACACACACACACGCAGCACACACACACGCAGCGCACACACGCAGCGCACACACGCAGCGCACACACGCAGCGCACACACACACGCAGCACACACACGCAGCACGCACACACGCAGCACGCACACACGCAGCGCACACACGCAGCACGCACACGCAGCACACACACACGCAGCACGCACACGCAGCACACACACACGCAGCGCACACACGCAGCGCACACACGCAGCGCACACACGCAGCGCACACACACACGCAGCACACACACGCGGCACACACACACACGGCACACACACACGCAGCGCACACACGCAGCGCACACACGCAGCGCACACACACACGCAGCACACACACGCAGCGCACACACACGCAGCGCACACACGCAGCGCACACACGCAGCGCACACACACACGCAGCACACACACGCAGCACGCACACACGCAGCGCACACACGCAGCACGCACACGCAGCACACACACACGCAGCGCACACACGCAGCGCACACACGCAGCGCACACACGCAGCGCACACACACACGCAGCACACACACGCGGCACACACACACACGGCACACACACACACAGCGCACACACGCAGCACACACACACGCAGCGCACACACGCACGCAGCGCACACACGCAGCGCACACACACACGCAGCACACACACACGCAGCGCACACGCAGCACGCACACGCAGCGCGCACACGCAGCGCGCACACGCAGCACGCACACACGCAGCGCGCACACGCAGCGCACACACGCAGCACGCACACACGCAGCGCACACACGCAGCACGCACACACGCAGCGCGCACACGCAGCGCACACACGCAGCGCGCACACGCAGCACGCACACACATGCAGCGCACACACGCAGCGCACACACGCAGCGCACACACGCAGCGCACACACGCAGCGCACACACGCAGCGCACACACACGCAGCACGCACACACGCAGTGCACACACACAGCACACACACACGCAGCACGCAGCACACACACACACACAGCGCACACACGCAGCACGCACACACGCAGCACGCACACGCGCAGCGCACACACACACGCAGCACACACACACACGCAGCACACACACACACGCAGCACACACACACACGCAGCACACACACACACGTAGCACGCACACACACAGCACACACGCAGCACGCACACGCAGCACACACACACGCAGCACACACGCAGCGCACACACGCAGCACCCACACACGCAGCACCCACACACGCAGCACCCACACACGCAGCACCCACACACGCAGCACCCACACACGCAGCACCCACACACGCAGCACACACACACGCAGCACACACACGCAGCATGCACACACACGCAGCACGCACACATGCAGCGCACACGCAGCACACACACACGCAGCACACACACGCAGCATGCACACACACGCAGCACGCACACATGCAGCGCACACGCAACACACACACATGCAGCGCACACGCAGCACACACATGCAGCGCGCACACATACACGGCTCCAATTACAATTTAATAGAGTATCTTTTGGCTCCTGTGAGCACACTCACGTTTACAGTAATATAATCAGGGAACACAGAGGGGCATTTCCAGTTTATTATTACATTAACATTGAACCTCAAGGGTCCCAGTCTGGCAGAGTAAATGACTCCCTCCTAATTTATTTATATTCTTTGTTATAAAACAGGATTTGATTGGACAAATGATCTCCTGGAGTTAATACAGCACAAGAGGCTTGTGATTGGCTGAGTGCAAGTGAGAGTTCAGCAGGTTTGATTTTGGTTTCAAATGTAGTCACACCCGTCAGAGAATCCCGGAGCAAAAAACACTCCGCTACCATCTCAAGCCTGCACTGCCCCGTGTTTAACCCTCGCCGAGCTCAGCCTTTTTGCTTTTATTTCAGATTTTCAGCATTGAGGGTTTTTTTATATCTACATCTTGCACGATACATTTGTGTACACAGACCCGTCACCGGAACACGCAGACCGAATTTATCGGTCCCTATAGCCCCTCTACTCTGTGATAAACTCCAGATGGGCTTCTGGACTCTCTCAGGTGGGGGGGGAGTTGGGGAGTTGGGGTGGGGGAGTTGGGGTGGGGGGTTGGGGTGGGGGTGAGGTGGGGTGAGGGGAGTTGGGGTGAGGGGGAGTTGGGGTGGGGGGGGAGTTGGGGTGAGGGGGAGTTGGGGTGGGGGAGAGTTGGGGTGGGGTGAGGTGGGTGGGGGAGTTGGGGTGGGGGTGAGGTGGGTGGGGGAGTTGGGGTGGGGGGAGTGGGCGAGTTGGGGTGGGGGTGGGTGAGGTGGGTGGGGGTGAGGTGGGTGGGGGTGGGGTGGGGGTGAGGTGGGTGGGGGAGTTAGGGTGGGGGGAGTTGGGGAGGGGGAGTTGGGGTGGGGGTGAGGTGGGTGGGGGAGTTGGGGTGGGGGTGAGGTGGGTGGGGTAGTTGGGGTGGGGGGTGAGGTGGGTGGGGGAGTTGGGGTGGGGGTGAGGTGGGTGGGGGAGTTGGGGTGGGGGTGAGGGAGAGATGGGGTGGGGGAGAGATGGGGTGGGGGGGAGTTGGGGTGGGGGGGAGTTGGGGTGGGGGGGAGTTGGGGTGGGGGGGGAGTTGGGGTGGGGGGGGAGTTGGGGTGGGGGGGGAGTTGGGGTGGGGGGGGAGTTGGGGTGGGGGGGGAGTTGGGGTGGGGGGGGAGTTGGGGTGGGGGGGGAGTTGGGGTGGGGGGGGAGTTGGGGTGGGGGGGAGTTGGGGTGGGGGGGGAGTTGGGGTGGGGGGGGAGTTGGGGTGGGGGGGGAGTTGGGGTGGGGGGGAGTTGGGGTGGGGGGGGAGTTGGGGTGGGGGGGGAGTTGGGGTGGGGGGGAGTTGGGGTGGGGTGGGGGAGTTGGGGTGGGGGGGGAGTTGGGGTGGGGGGGGAGTTGGGGTGGGGGGGGGAGTTGGGGTGGGGGGGGAGTTGGGGTGGGGGGGGGAGTTGGGGTGGGGGGGGAGTTGGGGTGGGGGGGAGTTGGGGTGGGGGGGGAGTTGGGGTGGGGGGGAGTTGGGGTGGGGTGGGGGAGTTGGGGTGGGGTGGGGTGGGGTGGGGGGGTTGGGGAATTGGGGGGGTCAGACTTGTGTGTCCAAATTCACACCGGATGGAGAATGGAGCCTGTTCATGTCGCAAAGATTAAGTGTTTGCTTTGTGATGTAATTAGAAATCCCAGGACATTCTCGCGATCAGATCCCACCCAGTGACAGCGAGGAGAATCCGGATCGTATCCGAGCAGAATGACACTGTGAGTGAGGGAAGCAAAATGCTTTAAATACACCATCAAATCTCCGCCAACCCATTGCTGAGAGGCTGTAACAGTGGCAGGCGATTAAATACTTCAGAAAGGGCAACAATTATAAGGAACCTTTCTGCTCACATTTGGAATGAAATCTTCTGTGTTTAGTAATTACAGGCGAGTGCGAGACTGCATGGAAACAATTAGCAGCAAGAATTTCACAGTCAACAAACCCAGGAAACTTTCATTAACTAACGACCTGCTGATTAACTGTTACCTCAATCCATGAACCACTCTCTCTAAATATTATGATGTGGAGATGCCGGCGTTGGACTGGGGTGGACAAAAATGAGAAGTCGCACAACACCAGGTTATAGTCCAACAGATTTATTTAATTTTACAAGCTTTCGGAGCTGTCGCTCCTTCCTCAGGTAAGTTAGCAGTGAGAGAATCTCCCAGAAATATTACACAGAGCTTAACTGGCAAATGAGAGATACCAACACGCTAAACACCGCTCCTCACCGGTGCAGTATTTTCACACACTCGTTCCACAGGGCCGAGATTACTGCAGAGCAGCAAGAGAATATCATCACACCATGTAAATCAACCCCCACACACACACACACACAGAGACACACACACACACAGAGACAGACACACACACAGAGACAGAGACACACACAGAGACAGAGACAGAGACACACACAGACAGAGACACACACACACAGACACAGAGACAGAGACACACACAGACAGAGACACACACAGACAGAGACACACACACACACACAGACACAGAGACAGAGACACACACAGACACAGAGACAGAGACACACACAGACACAGAGACAGAGACACACACAGAGACACACACAGAGACACACACACACACAGAGACAGAGACACACACAGAGACAGAGACAGAGACACACACAGAGACAGAGACAGAGACACACACACACACAGAGACAGACACACAGACACAGAGACAGAGACACACACAGACAGAGACACACACAGACACACACACACAGAGACACACACACACACACACAGAGACAGAGACACACACAGAGACAGAGACACACACACACACAGACAGACACACAGACACAGAGACAGAGACACACACAGACAGAGACACACACACACAGAGACAGAGACACACACAGACAGAGACACACACACACAGAGACACACACACACACACAGAGAGACACACACACACACACAGACACACACACACACAGAGACACACACACACACACACAGAGACACACACACAGAGAGACAGACACAGAGACAGAGACACACACAGACAGACACACACAGACACAGACAGAGACACAGACACAGACAGAGACACACACACAGAGACACAGACACAGACAGAGACACAGACACAGACAGAGACACACAGACACAGACAGAGACATGGAGATGGAGATAGAGGCACAGTCACAGATATACACAAACGCATGCAGTGACACACACTAACACACAGAGAGACAGAGATATGGAGACACAGTCACAGAGACAGACACACAGACAGAAACAGTTTGTGACCTTGGGTTTGGAATTCTTACCGTTCTTTGAAATCCAGGAAGACTTTGTAGAGCGTGTTGCCTCCTGAGATTGCTGCCACGTCGATGGCTCGCAATAAACTGTAATGCACTCGGATTAATTCCTGAAAGAGACAGAATGATTGCTGATGAAACTCCCCGAAGAAACTGACTGTTCAATGCAGGTTCCCAGCACTCGGGAGAGACTGAACCCAGACACCAGCAACATAAAGGCCAGAATATAAGAATGTAAAGAGACCAAAATCAGATATTTTAAAATAAAACTCCTTTTCCCACATTATTTCTGTCCAGGGCGTGGAGACATCAGTTACGAGCGGAGTCGTTTGGTGTTACTCTTTGTAAGTCAGATGATGCAGACTTTTATAACGACAGTCGCACATTGACATTTAACAAGCAGTGTGTTATTCCGCTACAGGGTGGGTCTGTGTTTAAAATGCCCGGGCCCTTTAAAGTGCCAAGTCTAACACTTGTAAACAAACACAGCCGGGGGTCACTTCCACCAACCAGATTGTGTGGCCTGAAAAGGAACATAGCAGCGCGACTGTTGTTTGGTCAGAGAGCTTTGCAGATTATTAGACAGAACATACAGCACAGAAACAGGCCATTCAGCCCAACCAGTCCATGCTCCTCACGAGCCACCTCCCACCCCTCTTCATCTCACCCTATCAGCATATCCTTTTATTCCTTTCTCCCTCATGTGTTTATCCAGCTTCCCCTTAAATTCCCCGATGATTCGATGCTTGTGAGTTCGAGGCTGCAGCTCAGAAGATCTGCAAGTCTGACAAAGTGTGACGTCTGCATACGTTACAAGTGAATATCCTATAGCTCACGACGAGTCAGAGAAAGTGCTGCTTTATAAGGACAGGAACATTCTACCATGCAACACAATGTATTATTCTGCTGCTGCAGTGTGCGTGTCTGTCCCTTTAAAACAAAACAAGTGTAATTGCTGTTAAGTAAACATGTCGGGAGTGCTGTCGGTGGAGTGTGAGGCTTCTGCCTGCGGTACATCTAGTGTGAAGCCCGTGTACCCCAATCCTCACCCCGGACCCCCAGACCCGCCTGTGTACCCCAATCCTCACCCCGGACCCCCAGAGCCGCCCGTGTACCCCAATCCTCACCCCGGACCCCCAGAGCCGCCCGTGTACCCCAATCCTCACCCCGGACCCCCAGAGCCGCCCGTGTACCCCAATCCTCACCCCGGACCCCCAGAGCCGCCCGTGTACCCCAATCCTCACCCCGGACCCCCAGACCCGCCTGTGTACCCCAATCCTCACCCCGGACCCCCAGAGCCGCCCGTGTACCCCAATCGTCACCCCGGGCCCCCAGAGCCGCCCGTGTACCCCAATCCTCACCCCGGACCCCCAGAGCCGCCCGTGTACCCCAATCCTCACCCCGGACCCCCAGAGCCGCCCGTGTACCCCAATCCTCACCCCGGACCCCCAGAGCCGCCCGTGTACCCCAATCCTCACCACGGACCCCCAGAGCCGCCCGTGTACCCCAATCCTCACCCCGGACCCCCAGAGCCGCCTGTGTACCCCAATCCTCACCCCGGACCCCCAGAGCCGCCTGTGTACCCCAATCCTCACCCCGGACCCCCAGAGCCGCCTGTGTACCCCAATCCTCACCCCGGACCCCCAGAGCCGCCTGTGTACCCCAATCCTCACCCCGGACCCCCAGAGCTGCCTGTGTACCCCAATCCTCACCCCGGACCCCCAGAGCCGCCTGTGTACCCCAATCCTCACCCCGGACCCCCAGAGCCGCCTGTGTACCCCAATCCTCACCCCAGACCCCCAGACCCGCCTGTGTACCCCAATCCACACCGCGGACCCCCAGAGCCGCCTGTGTACCCCAATCCTCACCCCGGACCCGCCTGTGTACCCCAATCCTCACCCCAGACCCGCCTGTGTACCCCAATCCTCACCCCGGACCCCCAGAGCCGCCTGTGTACCCCAATCCTCACCCCGGACCCCCAGAGCCGCCCGTGTACCCCAATCCTCATCCCCGGACCCCCAGTGCCGCCGGTGTACCCCAATTCTCACCCCGGACCCCCAGAGCCGGCCGTGTACCCCAATCCTCACCCCGGAGCCGCCTGTGTACCCCAATCCTCACCCCAGATCCCCAGAGCCGTCTGTGTACCCCAATCCTCACCCCGGACCCCCAGAGCCGTCAGTGAACTCCAACCCTCCCTCACCAGGGACCCCTGGCAGATGAGAACTGAATGAGGAGGCGCCCCGCATGGAGTGATTGCTCCGGTTCTTTCAGTAACCCGACAGGAGCAGGGAGACACGTACCTCCAGATTGATGAACACTGCCTCCATTTCCTGGGGGTTCAGGACGGCCTTTAATGGGATCATGTAATTCTGTAACAGGCACACGGAGAAAGTCATTACCACAGCACGGAGCTCGAAAACATGATTCCCAACTAACCCCGCTTCCTGGGGTGCGAGCTGTCACCTTCTGATAAAGTACCTAGTGCACTCAGCCTCTGCCACAAGCCCAGCACTAACTATGTTAACATCAGCTTTACGGTCTGGTCGCTCACAGCCTGGGCTTAATTCACCAAATGTTACAGGTGTCAGCCGTGGCCCAGTGGGCAGCACGCTCGCCTTTGAGACAGAAGGTCGTGGGTTCAAGTCCCACTCCAGAGACTCAAGCTCATAATCCAGGCTGACACTCCCAGTGCAGTTCTGAGAGAGCGCCGCACTGTCGGAGGGGCAGTACTGAGGGAGCACCGCACTGTCGGAGGGGCAGTACTGAGGGAGGGCCGCACTGTCGGAGGGGCAGTACTGAGGGAGGGCCGCACTGTCGGAGGGGCAGTACTGAGGGAGCACCGCACTGTCGGAGGGGCAGTACTGAGGGAGCACCGCACTGTCGGAGGGGCAGTACTGAGGGAGCACCGCACTGTCGGAGGGGCAGTACTGAGGGAGCGCCGCACTGTCGGAGGGGCAGTACTGAGGGAGCGCCGCACTGTCGGACGGTCAGTACTGAGGGAGCGCTGCACTGTCGGAGGGGCAGTACTGAGGGAGCGCCGCACTGTCGGAGGGTCAGTACTGAGGGAGCACCGCACTGTCGGAGGGGCAGTACTGAGGGAGCGCCGCACTGTCGGAGGGTCAGTACTGAGGGAGCGCAGCACTGTCGGAGGGGCAGTACTGAGGGAGCGCCACACTGTCGGAGGGGCAGTACTGAGGGAGCGCCACACTGTCGGAGGGGGAGTACTGAGGGAGAGCTGCACTGTCGGAGGGGCAGTACTGAGGGAGCGCTGCACTGTCGGAGGGGCAGTACTGAGGGAGCGCCGCACTGTCGGAGGGGCAGTGCTGAGGGAGCGCCACACTGTCGGAGGGGCAGTACTGAGGGAGAGCCGCACTGTCGGAGGGGCAGTACTGAGGGAGCGCCGCACTGTCGGAGGGGCAGTACTGAGGGAGCGCCACACTGTCGGAGGGGGAGTACTGAGGGAGAGCTGCACTGTCGGAGGGGCAGTACTGAGGGAGCGCTGCACTGTCGGAGGGGCAGTACTGAGGGAGCGCCGCACTGTCGGAGGGGCAGTACTGAGGGAGCGCCACACTGTCGGAGGGGGAGTACTGAGGGAGAGCTGCACTGTCGGAGGGGCAGTACTGAGGGAGCACTGCACTGTCGGAGGGGCAGTACTGAGGGAGCACCGCACTGTCGGAGGGGCGGTACTGAGGGAGAGCTGCACTGTCGGAGGGGCAGTACTGCGGGAGCACCGCACTGTCGGAGGGGGAGTACTGAGGGAGCGCCACACTGTCGGAGGGGCAGTACTGCGGGAGCGCTGCACTGTCGGAGGGGCAGTACTGAGGGAGCACCGCACTGTCGGAGGGGGAGTACTGAGGGAGCACCGCACTGTCGGAGGGGCAGTACTGAGGGAGCGCCACACTGTCGGAGGGGCAGTACTGCGGGAGCGCCACACTGTCGGAGGGGCAGTACTGCGGGAGCGCCACACTGTCGGAGGGGCAGTACTGAGGGAGCGCCACACTGTCGGAGGGGCAGTACTGCGGGAGCGCTGCACTGTCGGAGGGGCAGTACTGAGGGAGCACCGCACTGTCGGAGGGGCAGTACTGAGGGAGCGCCACACTGTCGGAGGGGCAGTACTGCGGGAGCGCTGCACTGTTGGAGGGGCAGTACTGAGGGAGCACCGCACTGTCGGAGGGGGAGTACTGAGGGAGCGCTGCACTGTCGGAGGGGCAGTACTGCGGGAGCGCTGCACTGTTGGAGGGGCAGTACTGAGGGAGCGCTGCACTGTCGGAGGGGCAGGACTGAGGGATCAAAGTGCTGCACTGTCGGGGGGCAGTATTGAGGGAGCGCTGCACTGTCGGATAGAAGCATAGAAGATAGGAGCAGGAGTGGGCCATTCGGCCCCTCGAGCCTGCTCCGCCATTTAACGAGATCATGGCTGATCATCCAAATTCAGTACCCTGTCCCTGCTTTCTCCCCATATCCCTTGATCCCTTTAGCCTTAAGAAAAATATCTATCTCCTTCTTGAATATATTTAATGAATTGGCCTCAACTGCCTTCTGTGGTAGAGAATTCCACAGGTTCACCACTCTCTGGGTGAAGAAATTCCTCCTCATCTCAGTCCTAAATGGCTTACCCCTTATCCTGAGACTGTGACCTCTGGTTCTGGACACCCCCGCCATCGGGAGCATCTAGTCTGTCTAGTCCTGTTAGAATTTTATAAGTTTCAATGAGATCCCCTCTCATTCTTCTAAACTCCAGCAAATATAAGCCCAATCGACCCAATCTCTCCTCATGTGCCGTCTTTCGGAAGAGGCGTTAAACCGAAGCCCCGTCTGCTCTCAGGTTCATATAAAAGATCCCATGGCAATATTCCAAACAAGAGCAGGGGAGTTCTCCCTGGTGTCCTGGCCAATATTCATCCCTCAACCAACATCACTAAAAACAGATTATCTGGTCATTATTGCATTGCTTCTTGTGGGAGCTTGCTGTGCGCACATTAGCTGCCAAGTTTCCTACATTACAACAGTGACTACACTTCAAAAATACTTAGTTGACTATAAAGTGCTTTGGGACGTCCTGAGGTGGTGAAATGTGCTATAGAAACACAAGTCTCTCTACTTTCTGTAACTCAGATCCACCATTGTTAACAGTGGCACAGGATCTTAAAAGCAGGTCTTGGCAGATGAGATCATCTAGACCTGCGCTCAGTGCAAGCTCACTTACTTTGAAGGAGAAATCATTTCAACATCAACTTATATTTATATACAACAACAACTTGCATTTATATAGTGCCTTTGTCAGAAGGAACATATCAAGTTGCTTCACAGATTACATCGGATATACAGCACAGAAACAGGCCATTCAGCCCAACCAATCCATGCTGGCGTTTATGCTCCACTCGAACCTCCTCCGGTTTTTTTTTATTCATTCATGGGATGTGGGCGTCGCTGGCGAGGCCAGCATTTATTGCCCATCCCTAATTGCCCTAGAGAAGGTGGTGGTGAGCCGCCTTCTTGAACCGCTGCAATCCGTGTGGTGAAGATGCTCCCACAGTGCTGTTAAGGAGCGAGTTCCAGGATTTTGACCCAGCAACGATGAAGGAACGGCCCGATATATTTCCAAGTCAGGATGGTGTGTGACTTGGAGGGGAACTTGGAGGTGGTGGTGTTCCCATGCGCCTGCTGCCCTTGTCCTTCTAGGTGGAAGAGGTCGCGGGTTTGGGAGGTGCTGCCGAAGAAGCCTTGGCGAGTTGCTGCAATGCATCTTGTAGATGGTACACACTGCAGCCACAGTGTGCCGGTGGTGGAGGGAGTGAATGTTTAAGGTGGTGGATGGGGTGCCAATCAAGCGGGCTGCTTTGTCCTGGATGGTGTTGAGCTTCTTGAGTGTTGTTGGAGCTGCACTCATCCAGACAAGTGGAGAGTATTCCATCACACTCCTTACTTGTGCCTTGTAGATGGTGGAAAGACTTTGGGGAGTCAGGAGGTGAGACACTCGCTCCAGAATACCCAGCCTCTGACCTGATCTTGTTGCTACAGTATTTATGTGGCTGGTCCAGTTAAGTTTCTGGTCAATGGTGACCCCCAGCATGTTGATGGTGGGGGATTTGGCGATGGTAATGCCATTGAATGTCAAGGGGCAGTGGTTAGCCACTCGCTTACTGGAGATAGTCATTGCCTGGCACTTGTGTGGCGCGAATGTTGCCTGCCACTTATCAGCCCAAGCCTGAATGTTGTCCAGGTCTTGCTGCATGCGGGCATAGACTGCTTCATTATCTGAGGAGTTGCGAATGGCACTGAACACTGTGCAATCATCAGCGAATATCCCCATTTCTGACCTTATGTTGGAGGGAAGGTCATTGATGAAGCAGCTGAAGATGGTTGGGCCTTGGACACTGCCCTGAGGAACTCCTGCAGCGATGTCCTGCGGCTGTGATGATTGACCTCCAACAACCACAACAATCTTCCTTTGTGCTAGGTATGACTCCAGCCAGTGGAGCGTTTTCCCCCCGATTCCCATTGACTTGAGTTTTACTAGGGGTCCTTCATGCCACACTCGGTCAAATGCTGCCTTGATGTCAAGGGCAGTCACTCTCACCTCACCTCTGGAATTCAGCTCTTTTGTCCATGTTTGGACCAAGGCTGTAATGAGGTCTGGAGTCGAGTGTTTCTGACGGAACCCAAACTGGGCATCAGTGAGCAGGTTATTGGTGAGTAAGTTCCGCTTGATGGCACTGTCAATGACACCTTCCATCACTTTGCTGATGATTGAGAGTAGACTGAAGGGGCGGTAATTGGTTGGATTGGATTTGTCCTGCTTTTTGTGGACAGGACATACCTGGGCAGTTTTCCACATTGTCGGATAGATGCCAGTGTTGTAGCTGTACTGGAACAGCTTGGCTAGAGGCGCGGCTAGCTCTGGAGCATAAGTCTTCAGCACGACAGCCGGGATGTTGTCGGGGCCCATAGCCTTTGCTGTATCCAGTGCGCTCAGCCGTTTTTTGATATCACGTGGAGTGAATCGAATTGGCTGAAGACTGGCTTCTGAGATGGTGGGGACCTTGGGAGGAGGCCGATATGTATCAGCCACACGGCACTTCTGGCTTAAGATGGTTGCAAACGCTTCAGCCTTGTCTTTTGCACTCACGTGCTGGGCTCCACCATCATTGAAGATGGGGATATTCATGGAGCCTCCTCCTGCCATTAGTTGTTTAATGGTCCACCACAATTCACGACTGGATGTGACAGGACTGCAGAGCTTTGATCTGATCCGTTGATTGTGGGATCGCTTAGCCCTGTCTATAGCATGCTGCTTCCATTGTTTAGCATGCACGTAGTCCTGTGTTGCAGCTTCCCCAGGTTGGCACCTCATTTTTAGGTACGCCTGGTGCTGCTTTCCTCATCTAACTCTATCAGCATAATCCGCTATTCCCTTCTCCCTCATATGCATATAGGAACTTAGGAACAGGAGGAGGCCATTCAGCCCCACGAGCCTGTTCCACCATTCAATGTGATCATGGCTAATCTGCGACCTAACTCCATATACCCGCCTTTGGCCCCTATCCCTTAATACCTTTGGTTAACAGAAAGCTATCAAGCTTAGATTTAAAATTAACAATTAATCTAGCATCAATTGTTGTTTGCGGAACAGAGTTCCAAACTTCTGCCACCCTTTGTGTGTAGAAGTGTTTCCTAATTTCAATCCTGAAAGATCTGGCTCTTATTTTTAAACAATGCCACCTAGTCCTAGACTCCCCAACCAGCAGAAATAGTTTCTCTCTCTCTACCCTATCAATTCTCCTTAATATCTTGAAAACTTCGATCAAACCACCCCTTAGCCTTCTAAATTCTAGGGAATACAACCCTAATTTGTGTAATATCTAGCCTCCCCTTAAAGGTATCTATACTATTCGCTTCAACCACTCCCTGTGGTAGCGAGTTCCACATTCTCACCACTCTCTGGGTAAAGAAGTTTCTTCTGAATTCCCTATTGGATTTCTGGTAGGTACAGCACGGGTTAGATAGAGTAAAGCTCCCTCTACACTGTCCCATCAAACACTCCCAGGGCAGGTACAGCACGGGTTAGATAGAGTAAAGCTCCCTCTACACTGTCCCATCAAACACTCCCAGGGCAGGTACAGCACGGGTTAGATAGAGTAAAGCTCCCTCTACACTGTCCCATCAAACACTCCCAGGGCAGGTACAGCAGGGGTTAGATACAGAGTAAAGTTCCCTCTACACTGTCCCATCAAACACTCCCAGGGCAGGTACAGCACGGGTTAGATACAGAGTAAAGCTCCCTCTGCACTGTCCCATCAAACACTCCCAGGGCAGGTACAGCACGGGTTAGATACAGAGTAAAGCCCCCTCTACACTGTCCCATCAAACACTCCCAGGGCAGGTACAGCACGGGTTAGATACAGAGTAAAGCTCCCTTTACATAGGACGGGTGGTGGGGGTGGGATAGGACATAAGAATATACGAATTAGGAGCAGGAGTCGGCCACTTGGCCCTTCGAGCCTGCTCCGCCATTCAATAAGATCATGGCTGATCCAATTACTCCACATTCCCGCCTACCCCCGATAACCTTTCACCCCCTTGCTTACCAAGAATCTATCTACCTCTGCCTTAAAAATATTCAAAGACTCTGCTTCCACTGCCCTCTGAAGAAGAGAGCTCCAAAGACTCACGACCCTCTGTGAGAAAAAATTTCTCCTCATCTCTGTCTTAAATGGGCGACCCCTTATTTTTAAACAGTGACCCCCTAGTTCTAGATTCTCCCACAAGAGGAAACATCCTCTCCACATCCACCCTGTCCAGACCCCTCAGCATCTTATATGTTTCAATCAAGTCACCTCTTACTCTTCTAAACTCCAGCGGATATAAGCCTAGCCTGTCCAACCTTTCCTCATAAGACAACCCGCCCATTCCAGGTATTAGTCTAGTAAACCTTCTCTGAACTGCTTCCAACACATTTACATCCTTCTTTAAATAAGGAGACCAATACTGTACACAGTACTCCAGATGTGGTCTCACCAATGCCCTGTATAACGGAAGCATAACCTCCCTACTTTTGTATTCAATTCCCTTCGCAATAAACGATAATATTCTATTAGCTTTCCTAATAACTTGCTGTACCTGCATAGTAACCTTTTGCGATTCATGCACTAGGACACCCAGATCCCTCTGCATCTCAGAGCTCTGCAATCTCTCACCATTTAGATAATATGCTTCTGTTTTATTCTTCCTGCCAAAGTGGACAACTTCACATTTTCCCACATTATACTCCATTTGCCAGATCTTTGCCCACTCACTTAACCTATCTATATCCCTTTGTAGCCTCCTTATGTCCTCTTCACAATTTACTTTCCTACCTATCTTTGTGTGATCAGCAAATTTAGCAACCATACCTTCAGTCCCTTCATCCAAGTCATTTATATAAATTGTAAAATGTTGAGGCCCCAGCACTGATCCCTGTGGCACACCACTCGTTACATCTTGCCAATCAGAAAATGACCCATTTATGCCTACTCTCTGTTTCCTGTTAGCTAACCAATCTTCTATCCATGCCAATATGTTACTCCCGACACCATGAGCTTTTATTTTCCGCAATAACCTTTGATGTGGCACCTTATCAAATGCCTTCTGGAAATCTAAGTACAGTACATCCACCGGTTCCCCTTTATCCACAGCACATGTTACTTCCTCAAAAAACTCCAATAAATTGGTTAAACATGATTTCCCTTGCGCAAAACCATGTTAGAACATAGAACATAGAACAGTACAGCACAGTACAGGCCCTTCGGCCCTCGATGTTGTGCCGAGCATTGTCCGAGACCAAGATCAAGCTATCACACTCCCTATCACTCTGGTGTGCTCCATGTGCTTATCCAATAACCGCTTGAAAGTTCCTAAAGTGTCCGACTCCACTATCACAGCAGGCAGTCCATTCCACACCCCAACCACTCTCTGAGTAAAGAATCTACCTCGGACATCCCTTCTATATCTCCCCCCATGCACCTTATAGTTATGCCCCCTTGTAACAGCTGCCTCTACCCGAGGAAATAGTCTCTGAACATCCACTCTATCTATCCCCCTCATCATCTTATAAACCTCTATTAAGTCGCCTCTCATCCTCCTCCGCTCTAAAGAGAAAAGCCCCAACTCCCTCAATCTTTCCTCATAAGACCTCCCCCCCAAACCAGGCAGCATCCTGGTAAATCTCCTTTGCACTCTTTCCAATGCTTCCACGTCCTTCCTATAGTGAGGTGACCAGAACTGCACACAATATTCCAAATGTGGTCTCACCAAGGTCCTGTACAGTTGCAGCATAACCTCACGGTTCTTAAACTCAAACCCTCTGTTAATAAACGCCAACACACCATAGGCCTTCTTTACTGCTCTATCCACTTGAGTGGCAACCTTCAGAGATCTGTGGATATGAACCCCCAGATCCCTCTGTTCCTCCACGTTCCTCAGAACCCTGCCGTTGACCCTGTAATCCTTATTCAAATTTGCCCTACCAAAATGAATCACCTCGCACTTATCAGGGTTAAATTCCATCTGCCATTTTTCGGCCCAGCTCTGCATCCTATCAATGTCTCTTTGCAGCCTACAACAGCCCTCCACCTCATCCACTGCTCCACCAATCTTGGTGTCATCAGCAAATTTACTGATCCACCCTTCAGTCCCCTCCTCCAAGTCATTGATAAAAATCACAAACAGCAGAGGACCCAGCACCGACCCCTGTGGCACACCGCTGGTAACTGCTCTCCAGTCCGAAAATGTTCCATCCACCACCACCCTCTGCCTTCTATGAGATAGCCAGTTACTTATCCAATCGGCCAAATTTCCCTCTATCCCACAACTCCTTACTTTCTTCATGAGACGACCATGGGGAACCTTATCAAACGCCTTACTAAAATCCATGTATACGACATCAACCGCTCTACCTTCATCCACACACTTAGTTACCTCCTCAAAGAATTCAATCAAATTTGTTAGGCAAGACTTACCCTTCACGAATCCGTGTTGACTATCCCTGATTAAGTTGCCCCTTTCCAAATGGTCATAAATCCTATCCCTCAGGACCTTTTCCATTATCTTACCAACCACCGAAGTAAGACTAACCGGCCTATAATTACCAGGGTCATTCCTATTTCCTTTCTTGAAGAGAGGAACAACATTCGCCACTCTCCAGTCCTCTGGCACCATTCCCGTGGACAGTGAGGACCCAAAGATCAAAGCCAGAGGCTCTGCAATCTCCTCCCTTGCCTCCCAAAGAATCCTAGGATATATCCCATCTGGCCCAGGGGACTTATCGACCCTCAGGTTCTTCAAAATTGCTAAAACATCTTCCCTCAGAACATCTACCACCTCCAGCCTATCCACCTTTATCACACTCTCATCCTCAAGAACATGGCCCCTCTCCTCGGTGAACACTGACGAAAAGTATTCATTCATCACCTCTCCTATCTCTTCTGACTCCATGCACAAGTTCCCACTACTGTCCTTGACCGGCCCTACCCTCACCCTGGTCATTCTTTTATTTCTCACATAAGAGTAAAAGGCCTTGGGGTTTTTCTTGATCCGACCCGCCAAGGACTTCTCATGCCCCCTCCTAGCTCTCCTAAGCTCTTTTTTTAGCTCATTCCTTGCTACCTTGTACCCCTCAATCGACCCAACTGAACCTTGTTTTCTCATCCTTACATACGCTTCCTTTTTCCTCTTGACTAGACATTCAACCTCTTTTGTGAACCATGGTTCTCTCACTCGGCCATTTCCTCCCTGCCTGACAGGGACATACCTATCAAGGACACGCAGTAATTGCTCCATGAAAAAGCTCCACTTTTCGTTTGTGCCTTTCCCTGATAGTTTCTGTTCCCATCTTATACTCCCTAATTCTTGCCTAATCGCATCATAATTACCCCTCCCCCAATTATAAACCCTGCCCTGCCGTATGGCCCTATCCCTCTCCATTGCAATAGTGAAAGTTACCGAATTGTGGTCACTATCTCCAAAGTGCTCTCCCACATACAAATCAAACACTTGGCCCGGTTCATTACCCAGTACCAAATCCAACGTGGCCCCAGCTCTTGTCGGCCTATCCACATATTGTGTCAGGAAACCCTCCTGCACACACTGTGCAAAAACTATCCTATCCGAACTGTTTGACCTATAAAGGTTCCAATCAATATTTGGAAAGTTGAAGTCACCCATGACAACTACTCTGTGACCTCCACACCTATTCATAATCTGCTTTGCAATTTCTTCCTCCACATCTCTATTACTATTTGGGGGCCTGTAGAAAACTCCTAACAACGTGACCGCTCCTTTCCTATTTCTAACTTCAGCCCATATTACCTCAGACGGCAGATCCCCCTCGAACTGCCTTTCTGCCGCTGTTAAACTATCCTTGATTAACAATGCTACTCCTCCACCTTTCTTACCAACTTCCCTACTCTTACTGAAACATCTATACCCCGGAACTTCCAACAACCATTCCTGTCCCTGTTCTAACCATGTCTCCGTAATGGCCACCACATCGTAGTCCCAAGTACCAATCCACGCTCCAAGTTCTCCTACCTTATTCCGGATGCTCCTTGCATTGAAGTAGACACACTTCAAGCCATCTTCCTGTCTGCCGGTACATTCCTGCGACCTTGATACCCTCCTCAGTACCTCCCTACACTCACCACTGGCTCCTGGACTACAGCCCTTTTTCCCATCCCCCTGACAAATTAGTTTAAACCCCCCCGAAGAGCCGTAGCAAATTTCCCTCCCAGGATATGTTGACTCTACCTGATTACTTTGAACTTTTCTAAGTGCCCTGCTATAACATCTTTAATAATAGCTTCTAACATCTTCCCTATGACAGATATTAAGCTAACTGGCCTGTAGTTTTCTGCTTTCTGTCTCTCTCCCTTTTTGAATAAAGGAGTTACATTCGCTATTTTCCAATCTAATGGAACCTTCCCCGAATCTAGGGTATTTTGGAAAATTAAAACCAACGCATCAACTATCTCACTAGCCACTTCTTTTAAGACCCTAGGATGAGCAACACGGTGGCATAGTGGTTAGCACTGGTGCTTCACAGCGCCAGGGACCCGGGTTCGAATCTGACCTCGGGTAACTGTCTGTGTGGAGTTTGCACGTTCTCCCCGTGTCTGCGTGGGTTTCCTCCGGGTGCTCCGGTTTCCTCCCACAGTCCAAAAATGTGCGGGTTAGGTTGATTTGGCTATGATAAATTGACCCTTAGTGTTAGGGGGGGATTAAATATGTGGGGTTATGGGGATAGGGTGGGATAGGTGCAGGCTCGATGTGGGGATTCTGTGTGAGAAAGCAGGGACAGGGTACTGGATTTGGATGATCAGCCATGATCGTCTTGAATGGTGGAGCAGGCTCGACGGGCCGAATGGCCTACTCCTGCTCCTAGTTTCTATGTTTCTATGAAGTCCATCAGGACCCGGGGACTTGTCAGCCCGCAGTTCCAACAATTTGCTCAGTACCACTTCCCTGGTGATTATAATTTTCTTGAGTTCCTCCCTCCCTTCCTTTTCCTGATTTACAGCTATTTCTGGGATATTATTTGTATCCTCTATAGTGAAGACCGATGCAAAATACCTGTTCAATTCAACTGCCATCTCCTTATTTTCCATTATTAATTCCCCAGACTCACTTTTTATAGGACCAACGCTCACTTTGTTAACTCTTTGCTTTTTTAAATATCTATAGAAACTCTGACTGTCTGTTTTTATATTTCTAGCTCGCTTTCTCTCGTACTCTAATTTTTCTCTCCTTATTAATCTTTCAGTCATTCTTTGCTGTTTTTTATATTCTGTCCAATCTTCTGACCTGCCACCCATCTTTGCGCAATTATATGCTTTTTCTTTAAGTTTAATACTATCTTTAACTTTTTTAGTTAACCACGGATGGTGGGTCCTCCCCTTGGAATTTTTCTTTCTTATTGGAATGTATATATTCTGTGTATTTTAAAATATCCCCTTAAATGTCTGCCACTGCAACTCTATTGACCTATCCCTTAACCTAATTTGCCAGTTCACTTTAGCTAGCTCTGCTTTCATGCCCTCATAATTGCCCTTATTTAAGTTTAAAATACTAGTCTTGGACCCACTCTTCTCTCTCAAACTGAATGTAAAATTCAATCATATTATGATCGCTGCTACCTAGGGGCGCCTTCACTATGAGGTGATTAATTAATCCTATCTCGTTGCACAATACCAGGTCTAGTATAGCCTGCTCTCTGGTTGGCTCCAGAACGAGCTGTTGTAAGAAACTATCCCGAAAACATTCCATGAACTCCTCATCTATGCTACCTTTGCCCATCTGATTTTTCCAGTCTATATGAAGATTAAAATCCCCCATGATTATTGCCGTACCCTTCTGACAAGCTCCCATTATTTCTTCCTTTATACTCCATCCTACCATGTGGTTACTGTTAGGGGGCCTGTACACCACTCCCACAAGTGACTTCTTGCCTTTATTATTTCTCATCTCTACCCAAACCGCTTCTATATCCTGGTTTCCTGAACTTAGGTCATCCCTCTCTATTGTGATAATACCATCATTAATTAACAGAGCCACCACTCCACCTTTTCCTAGCTTCCTGTCCTTCCTAAATGTCATGTACCCTTCAATATTCAGGTCCCAATCTATGTCATCCTGCAGACATGTTTCTGTAATGGCTATCAGATCATATTTATTTCTTTCTATTTGCGCTATCAGTTCATCTGTTTTCTTTCGAATGCTACGTGCATTCAGATGCAGAGCCTTTAGTTTTGTCCTTTTATTATTTTTGTAACCTCTAGCCTTATCTGTTGATTTACTCTTAGAATTGTACTCTCTATCCCTTCCTGTCACGGTCTGTTTATCATTTCCCATATTAATACCTTTCTCTATTGCCTTGTCTCTAATCTTTCAATTACCACGTCTTCCCAAATTTGATCCCATGCCCCCAATATTTAGTTTAAAGCCCTCTCTACCACCTTAGTTATATGACTCGCCAGAACACTGGTCCCAGCACGGTTCAGGTGAAGACCATCCCAACGACACAGATCCCACTTTCCCCAGTACTGATGCCAGTGACCCAGGAATTGAAACTCATTTCTCCCACACCAGTCTTTGAGCCACGCATTCATCTCTCTAATTTTATTTACCCTATGATGGACGGGCGGGGGGGTAGGACGGGCAGTGGGGGGATCGGACGGGCGGTGGGGGGGTGGGACGGGCGGTGGGGGGGTGGGACGGGCGGTGGGGGGGTGGGACGGGCGGTGGGAGGGGGTAGGACGGGCGGTGACACTTGCCTTCTCGATGTCCTCGAGCGTTTTGTAATACTTGGCCTCCGTTTCTTGGATCTCCAGCAGGCAGCAGTTCCGCTTGTCGTCCTCCGTCATTCCCAGCTTCTGTTAAAGACCCAAAACACCTCGTTAATGATGGCATCACAGCCTAGTGCGGGGCGAGGGAGCAAGGGCGTGTGGGACGGGGGGCATGATGGAGAGGGGGTGAGGGGTGGAGGGGGCAAGGGGACGGTCCCCAGGAGATGGAACAAGGGCTGGGGGGAGGCGGGGAGACGAGACCTGGGAATGTAGAAGGTATCAGAAGATGTCACAGCTGTTCTGTGGAATTCTTTCTTTAACTGGAAGTTGTGCGAGATGATCCACCGAGACTGGGATGTGAAGATCGGCAGCGAGGGGAATACTCGGGGCTGTCGGTCACACAAGACCGTGTCCAGGGACCGTGTCCAGGGGCTGTCGGTCACACAGGACCGTGTCCAGGGGCTGTCGGTCACACAGGACCGTGTTCAGGGACTGTGTCCAGGGGCTGTCGGTCACACAGGACCGTGTCCAGGGACTGTCGGTCACACAGGACCGTGTCCAGGGGCTGTGTCCAGGGACCGTAACCAGGGACTGTGTCCAGGGACTGTGTCCAGGGGCTGTCGGTCACACAGGACCGTGTCCAGGGACCGTGTCCAGGGACTGTGTCCAGGGGCTGTCGGTCACACAGGACCGTGTCCAGGGGCTGTCGGTCACACAGGGCTGTGTCCAGGGACCGTGTCCAGGGGCTGTCGGTCACACAGGACTGTGTCCAGGGACTGTCGGTCACACAGGACCGTGTCCAGGGACTGTCGGTCACACAGGACCGTGTCCAGGGACTGTCGGTCACACAGGACCGTGTCCAGGGACTGTCGGTCACACAGGACCGTGTCCAGGGACTGTCGGTCACACAGGACCGTGTCCAGGGACTGTCGGTCACACAGGACCGTGTCCAGGGACTGTCGGTCACACAGGACTGTGTCCAGGGACCGTGTCCAGGGGCTGTCGGTCACACAGGACCGTGTCCAGGGACCGTGTCCAGGGAGTGTCGGTCACACAGGACCGTGTCCAGGGGCTGTCGGTCACACAGGACCGTGTCCAGGGACTGTCGGTCACACAGGACCGTGTCCAGGGACTGTCGGTCACACAGGACCGTGTCCAGGGAGTGTCGGTCACACAGGACCGTGTCCAGGGAGTGTCGGTCACACAGGACCGTGTCCAGGGAGTGTCGGTCACACAGGACCGTGTCCAGGGACTGTCGGTCACACAGGACCGTGTCCAGGGGCTGTCGGTCACACAGGACCGTGTCCAGGGGCTGTCGGTCACACAGGACCGTGTCCAGGGGCTGTCGGTCACACAGGACCGTGTCCAGGGACTGTCAGTCACACAGGACCATGTCCAGGGACTGTCGGTCACACAGGACCGTGTCCAGGGACTGTCGGTCACACAGGACCATGTCCAGGGACTGTCGGTCACACAGGACCGTGTCCAGGGACTGTCGGTCACACAGGACCGTGTCCAGGGGCTGTCGGTCACACAGGACCGTGTCCAGGGACTGTCAGTCACACAGGACCGTGTCCAGGGACTGTCGGTCACACAGGACTGTGTCCAGGGACCGTGTCCAGGGGCTGTCGGTCACACAGGACCGTGTCCAGGGACCGTGTCCAGGGAGTGTCGGTCACACAGGACCGTGTCCAGGGGCTGTCGGTCACACAGGACCATGTCCAGGGGCTGTCGGTCACACAGGACCGTGTCCAGGGGCTGTCGGTCACACAGGACCGTGTCCAGGGGCTGTCGGTCACACAGGACCGTGTCCAGTGACTGTCGGTCACACAGGACCGTGTCCAGGGACTGTGTCCAGGGGCTGTCGGTCACACAGGACCGTGTCCAGGGGCTGTCGGTCACACAGGACCGTGTCCAGGGAGTGTCGGTCACACAGGACCGTGTCCAGGGACTGTCGGTCACACAGGACCGTGTCCAGGGGCTGTCGGTCACACAGGACCGTGTCCAGGGACTGTCGGTCACACAGGACCGTGTCCAGGGGCTGTCGGTCACACAGGACCGTGTCCAGGGACTGTCGGTCACACAGGACCGTGTCCAGGGGCTGTCGGTCACACAGGACTGTGTCCAGGGGCTGTCGGTCACACAGGACCGTGTCCAGGGGCTGTCGGTCACACAGGACTATGTCCAGGGGCTGTCGGTCACACAGGACTGTGTCCAAGGGCTGTTCCGATTCACATGCAACGTTTCTCAGATACAGAACACAAACCACATTTTAAAATGACCTGATTAAGAACAAAGTAGTGAGGGTGAATCAGGAACATGAAGTTAGGAGAGGATTGGCAGGCGTGGGGAATAACTGCATGCCGTGTCTTACCTGCATATACCTAATCTGCAGCATCAGAAACATAAAGAGCTCTGGTAAATTAACAGCAGTGACACCATTCACCCCATACATCAAATAAAGGGCAGTCTGGGCCTTGCTCCCGCGCAATGGAACACCCGCTCTAATCTCAGTTTATAAATCTCCTCAGCCTCAAATTCAGGGAACAGACAAACCACACCTTCACAGAGGACAGTGACATTGCATTGCACCCAGGACCCGACACAACCTACCCCTCTCATCCCCACTCCACCATCCGCATTTCAGCCTTACTGCCGGGGGAGGGCAGGGGAGGGGAGAGGTGAAAGGGCCAGAGATCCCAGCAGAGCAAAAGGCTCCATGGACTGCCCTCCACTCCCCTCACACCGCGCCTGCTATGTTGCGCCTGATTAACACTCAGGATCCTAACTGGCTGATGAACTGCTGCTCCCCCAGACTCCACTAGTTCGTGCGAAGCATCAGATGAAAGGATTTACCATCGGTTGTCGAACTTCCACCTTGATGATGTCCTCATAAATATCATCACCGTCATCTTCACACGGAACACAATCGTAGATTTCCTCTCCCAGATCATGCTCGCTATAAAAATAAAACATATCAGTAGGACTGTGGCCGGAAGACAGGCCCGGGATTGGGAGACTAAGATATGGGGAAACGACTCTCACTGGGGTACGGGTTCCACAGACACTGACTCTCACTGGGGTACGGGTTCCACAGACACTGACTCTCAGTGGGGTACGGGTTCCACACACACTGACTCTCACTGGGGTACGGGTTCCACACACACTGACTCTCACTGGGGTACGGGTTCCACACACACTGACTCTCAGTGGGGTACGGGTTCCACACACACTGACTCTCACTGGGGTACGGGTTCCACACACACTGACTCTCACAGGGGTACGGGTTCCACACACACTGACTCTCACTGGGGTACGGGTTCCACACACACTGACTCTCACTGGGGTACGGGCTCCACAGACACTGACTCTCAGTAGGGTACACCAACTCTGATCTCATACCCAGATGCAAACCCGGGAACCGAGAATCTGTCTGCCTCCAATGTCCCACTCTAATATTTACATTTTGCAAAGTTGAGTGCCTTTATCCACAATACTTCAACAGATTAGATCCTTCACAACAGTGTGGTTGACTATCCCACTCTCCCCCTCACTCCCCACACCCTTTAATATCCCACCCAGTCTAATCCCACTCTCCCCCTCACCTGCCGTACCTTTTAATATCCCACCCATTCTAATCCCACTCTCCCCCTCACTCCCCACACCCTTTAATATCCCACCCAGTCTAATCCCACTCTCCCCCTCACTCCCCGTACCTTTTAATATCCCACCCATTCTAATCCCACTCTCCCCCTCACTCCCCACACCCTTTAATATCCCACCCAGTCTAATCCCACTCTCCCCCTCACTCCCCGTACCCTTTAATATCCCACCCATTCTAATCCCACTCTCCCCCTCACTCCCCACACCCTTTAATATCCCACCCAGTCTAATCCCACTCTCCCCTTCACTCCCCGGACCCTTTAATATCCCACCCAGTCTAATCCCACTCTCCCCCTCACTCCCCACACCCTTTAATATCCCACCCAGTCTAATCCCACTCTCCCCCTCACTCCCCACACCCTTTAATATCCCACCCAGCCTAATCCCACTCTCCCCCTCACTCCCCGCACCCTTTAATATCCCACCCAGTCTAATCCCACTCTCCCCCTCACTCCCCGCACCCTTTAATATCCCACCCAGTCTAATCCCACTCTCCCCCTCACTCCCCACACCCTTTAATATCCCACCCAGTCTAATCCCACTCTCCCCCTCACTCCCCGCACCCTTTAATAAGCAATGTAAGAGAAGTTATTGCTGTGACTCACTCTGCCAGCTCCTCCAGGCTGCGATATACATCATCATCCACCGCAGTCTCCTCCGAGGGGAAGGGCCTGGCAAAGACAGACAAAGCAACACCGTTAAAACCAAGCGCTCGTCCCACACCTCCAGCATAATCCATGGCTGTAAACTGCATTGGGAGGATCTGAGGAGCTGATGAATCTCAAGGTCAATGCTCCCTCCTCACGACACCCACAGACAGAAAACATGGGAGCACAGCGCAGCCTGTGAGACCCACACACAGCGCGATATTGCTGTACACACGCCCGCCCTGTATACAAACCCTGTACACAGCGCGATAACCCTGTACACACAGTGCGATATCCCTGTACACACACCGTGTATACAGCTCGATATCCCTGTACACACACCCTGTACACACACACTCTACACCATGCGATATCCTTGTACACATGCCCTGTACACAGCGCGATATCCCTATACACACACCCTGTACACAGCACGATATCCCTGTACACACACTCTGTACACAGCGCGATATCCCTGTACACACACCCAGTACACAGCACGATATCCCTGTACACATGCCCTGTACACAGCGCGATATCCCTGTACACACACCCAGTACACAGCACGATATCCCTGTACACACACCCTGTACACAGTGCGATATCCCTGTACACACACCCTGTACACAGCACGATATCCCTGTACACACACCCTGTACACAGCGCGATATCCCTGTACACACACCCTGTACACAGCGCGATATCCCTGTACACGCCGCGATATCCCTGTACACGCCGCGATATCCCTGTACACAGCGCGATATCCCTGTGTACACACCCTGTACACAGCGCGATATCCCTGTCCACAGCGCGATATCCCTGTACACGCCGCGATATCCCTGTACACAGGCCCTGTACACAGCACGATATCCCTGTACACACCGCGATATCCCTGTACACACGCCCTGTACACGCCGCGATATCCCTGTACACACGCCCTGTACACAGCGCGATATCCCTGTACACACCGCGATATCCCTGTACACACCGCGATATCCCTGTACACACGCCCTGTACACAGCGCGATATCCTTGTACACACGCCCTGTACACAGCGCGATATCCCTGTACACACGCCCTGTACACAGCGCGATATCCCTGTACACACGCCCTGTACACAGTGCGATAGCCCTGTACACACGCCCTGTACACAGCGCGATAGCCCTGTACACAGCGCGATAGCCCTGTACACAGCGCGATAGCCCTGTACACATGCCCTGTACACAGCGCGATATCCCTGTACACAGCACGATATCCCTGTACACACGCCCTGTACAGTGCGATAGCCCTGTACACACGCCCTGTACACAGCACGATATCCATGTACACACCGCGATATCCCTGTACACGCCGCGATATCCCTGTACACACGTCCTGTACACAGTGCGATAGCCCTGTACACACGCCCTGTACACAGTGCGATAGCCCTGTACACACGCCCTGTACACAGTGCGATAGCCCTTTACACAGTGCGATATCCCTGTACACAGCACGATATCCCTGTACACATGCCCTGTACACAGTGCGATAGCCCTGTACACACGCCCTGTACACAGTGCGATAGCCCTGTACACACGCCCTGTACACAGTGCGATAGCCCTTTACACAGTGCGATATCCCTGTACACGCCGCGATATTCCTGTATACACACCCTGTGCACAGTGCGATATCCCTGTACACACACCCTGTAAGCAGCGCGATATCTCTGTACACTACACACACCCTTGACCATGGAGAATGTAACTGGCTGGGTTCAGTAACTGAGTGATGCTATGATGAGTTTTAGAGCTCAACACAGTGGAGCATGAGCAGCCTGTTAGACCAGCTCGACCCTACTCCCAGTCTCTCTGTGCATAGCTTGAACCCTGAACGACTCTCACACACAGTGCTGATTAAAATTAAACCGGTGATGAGCAGAGGGGAGAATCTATTCTGTGTTGATGGTCTATTTTGTGCGACCAGGGTTGTGGGTGATAAACAGTAAAAATGTTGTGTGCAATCAATTCAGAATCCCTTTCGCTGGTTGTGTGTTGCTGTGATAGATTTATCGCAGGGGACCAGCTTGCGTGTCACCCCTCCGATAGCTGCCTCTAATGACAGGATGCTCACCGGCTACCCTGTTGTGTCACGCGTTCTCTCCGAGTCCAGCTTCCATTCATCATTGAGTCCTTCATTTCACTAAACGCTTGAATGTCAGTTTGATTCAGAGCTCAAGGGTTTGGTTTAATCAAAAGCTGAAGATCTCTCAGTGACACCAGCCTCACCCACAGGCTCATGGAGGGGCAATGCAGTAAAGGGCAGGCCCATTTATACAGCCACTGGCACACCTCCCATGGCGGTGCTCACAGGGAGCTGCAGGAGAGAATCACAGGGTGTGATTCACAAAGAGTCACAGGAAGTGCAATGACACTCGCAGGAAGTGTACCGTACAGGAAAGAGTTGACATAGTAAAGCAGATACCAATGTGTGGGAAAGCGGGGAAGATCGAGTGAGTGGTGTGAAGGAGATGTGGGTGGGGAGAAGGCAGTTAAGTATTGAAGAGGGGAGTGGTGATTAGTGGGAAAGAAAGACTCGCATTTCTAAAGTGCCTTTCACAACCTCAGGACGTCCCAAAGCGCTTCACAGCCAATGAAGTGTAGTCACTGTTGTAATGTAGGAAATGCAGCAGCTAATTTGCACACAGCAAGCTCCCACAAACAGCAATGTAATAATGACCAGATAATCTGTTTTAGTGATGTTGGTTGAGTTATAAATATTGGCCCCAGGACACCGGGGAGAACTCCCCCTGCTCTTGTTCCAAATAGTGCCTGTGGGATCCTTTACGTCCACCTGAGAGGGCAGACTGGGCCTCAGTTTAACGTCTCATCTGAAAGACAGCACCTCCGACAGTGAAGTACTCCCTCAGTACTGCCCCTCCGACAGTGCGGCGTTCCCTCAGTACTGCCCCTCCGACAGTGCAGCGCTCCCTCAGTACTGCCCCTCCAACAGTGCAGCTCTCCCTCAGTACTGCCCCTCCGACAGTGCAGCGCTCCCTCAGTACTGCCCCTCCGACAGTGCAGCGCTCCCTCAGTACTGCCCCTCCAACAGTGCAGCGCTCCCTCAGTACTGCCCCTCCGACAGTGCCGCGCTCCCTTAGTACTGCCCCTCCGACAGTGCAACGCTCCCTCATTAATGACCCTCCGACAGTGCGGCGCACCCTCAGTACTGCCCCTCCGACAGTGCAACGCTCCCTCAGTACTGCCCTCCGACAGCTCTCCCTCAGTACTGCTCCTCCGACAGTGCAGCGCTCCCTCAGTACTGCCCCTCTGACAGTGCAGCGCTCCCTCAGTACCGCTCCTCCGACAGTGCAGCACTCCCTCATTAATGACCCTCCGACAGTGCAGCAGCCCCTCAGTTCTGCCCTTCAGACAATGTAACGGTCCCTCAGGACTGCCCCTCCGACAGTGCTGCACTCCCTCAGTACTGCCCCTCCGACAGTGCAGCGCTCCCTCAGTACTGCCCCTCCGACAGTGCAGCGCTCCCTCAGTACTGCCCCTCTGACAGGGGTTGAGGGGGGGGGGGGGTGGGAGTGCTGCACTGCACTTACTTCCTGAGCCAAGGCAGAATTCTCTCTTAGTCGGAGCCCTGAGTGGTTACAGCAAGTTACCACATTGCGCACTCACCCAAACAATCTAAAGATCTGTGAAACCTGCCGTATTTTACTGTGTCGCACAGAATAAGACAGTTAGAGTGCCAAGTGTTGGAACTGTCAGTGCAAGCGAGTTCACTCAATCAAATACAAATGGATTGATCCTTCCTGACAGGTGGAACTCGCTGCTGAAGAAGTCTGACTCAGACAGTAGGCGGTTTCTTTAAATAGCAGCGAACAGCTGAGAACTACAGTCACGTGTGAAAGGAGTTTCTCCACAGGGATTTAATTCCCAACATCTGAGTGTGTGTTGATCTGACTGGCAGTCCATGTTTTGGTGTTTTCTCACTCTCTAACCTGCCGCACTCTACACTTGAGCAGGTATGAGCTGATCATGTTGAATATTGTGAGGAGGTCACTGATAAGGTGGGTAAGGGAGTGTCTATGGCTGTTGTCTAAGTGGACTTCCAGAGGCATCCGATGAGGTTCCACACAAGTGATTATTGGCAAAACTGAGAATGCACGGAATTGGAGGGAGTCTTTTGACTTGGGTAGGGAATTGGTGGGGAGGTGGGAGACAGAGACTGGGGATAAAGGGAAAGTACTCTGGTTGGCAGGATGGGACTAGTGGTGTCCCCCAGGGATCTGTACTGGGGCCTCAGCTTTTCACTGTATTTATCAATGACTTGAATGGAGGAATAGAGAGCTGAATATCCAAGTTTGCTGACGACAGTAAGTTAGGAGGGACAGTGAATGGTATAGATGGGAGCAAAAAGTTGCAAAGGGACATTGCTAGATTCAGTGAGGGGGCAAAACTGTGTCAGATGGAGTTCAATGTGGGGAAGTGTGAGGTCACCCACTGGACCCAAGAAAGACAAATCAGAGTATTTTCTAAATGGCGAGAAGCTGGGAACTGTGCGGGAGCAAAGTTCGTGGACAGGTACAAAAAACAATCAAAATGGCTCATGGAATGTTGGGCTTTATCTCGAGGGGGCTGGAATACAAAGGGGCGGAGTTAGGTTCCAGTTTATATAAAGCTCTGGTTAGACCCCATCTGGACACTGTTCAGTTCTGGGCCCCGCACCTCAGGAAGGATATATTGGCCTTGGAGGGGGAGCAGCGCAGATATACAGACGCACACATTATATACACAACACCAACTTGCATTTATATAGGGCCTTCAACATAGTAACACGCCCCAAGGTGCTTACACTCACGCACGTTTACACACCAACACTTAGAGACATTCGCAGAGCTATACATGGACTGCCTCACACACACAAACATAAAGACACCTTTGCCCACATAGACACAGACATGTACAGGGACCCCCATTCACATATTTATATTCTTTATCTCCCACACACACAGATCAGAAACAGTGCTGTAAATATTGAGATACGTCTCACTCCAGGGAACTGAATGCGTTGCCATGGTTACCTGATGCCTTTGCTCTGGACAGCGGTGTGATGGGAGATTCTGGAGATGGCGGAGATAACCTGCAACACAAAGAGACCCAGGGATTAAAGCAACGGCCACCAAGCGTGTCGTCAATCCCTCCCCGACAGCTGGTGAGGCCTCAGCGGGCGGGGGGGGACCGGGCCTCGGGGGGAGAGACCGGGCCTCCGGGGGGGGAGAGACCGGGCCTCGGGGCGGGGGGGGGGGACTGGGCCTCGGGGGGGGGGGGGGACTGGGCCTCGGGGGAGGGGGAGGGGGGAGACCGGGCCTCGGGGGAGGGGGAGGGGGGAGACCGGGCCTCGGGGGGGAGAGACACTGGCCCTCGGGGGAGGGGGAGGGGGCAGACCGGGCCTCGGGGGGGGGCGGGGGGGGAGAGACCGTGCCTCGGGCTGCGAGCTGCTGCCCTCTGTCCGTAAGGACCGTTTCCTCACAACATAGTGTGCCAGATCTGGCCACCTGTGCAACACACTGAGTGCAGAGGCAGTGAGGGTCTCACAGGAGGGGCCCAGGGTCCGATCACTGCCTGGGGGGGTCACCAACTCTGATTGGAGGTATTCCTGGAGTCAGACCTCTCTGTCCTCGGCCTCTTACACTGTTCCAGTGAAGCTCAATGGAAGCTCGAGGAACAGCACCTCATCTTTCAATTAGACACTTTACAGCCTTCTGGACGCAACCTCGAGTTCAACAATTTCAGACCAGAACCATTGCCCCATTTTTTCGGACAGCAGCTGTTGATGATTCTGCCATTCCCATTTACACCTCCTCTAGACTAATCTTTTGTTTCTTTACTTGTCCCATTACCATCCCCTTTTGCTTTGCACCATCATCCCTTTTGTCATTTAATCTCTCCTGCCTTCCATCCTATCACAGACCTTCCCTTTTGTTCTTTCCTCCCCTCCCCCCTTTCCCTGCCCCTGCACTTGCTTAAAAACCTGTTCAATCTCCAACTTCTTCCAGTTCTGACGAAGGGTCATCGACCTGAAACGTTAACTCTGTTTCTCTCTCCACAGATGCTGCCTGACCTGCTGAGTGTTTCCAGCGTCCGCAGTATTTTGGTTTTGAAAGTGAACACACTCTCCGTTACCCGATTGGTTGATTCTGGACTGTCAAACGGCCAATTTCCCATGTCCAATATTTACAACAAATGCTCAGAGAAAATAAAAACACTTTGTTTAAGCCCGTGATTTTTCTCCTGGGTTTGCATGCTGTGTCCTGGAAATTAATCTTTAATTCCCGGAGACTCCAGGCCAATCCTGGAGGGTTGGCGACGCCTATCCCCAGCCGCGACTTCAGTGGGATGAGAACGGATCTGGCCCGGGTAAACTGGAATCAAAGATTGGCAGGCAAAACTGTAATGAACAATAGGCTGCCTTTAAAGGGGAAATAGTTCAGGTACTTTCCCACTAGGGGGAAAGGCAGGGCAACTAAAGTCAGGGCTCCCTGGAAGACGAAACAGATAGAGAATATGATGAAGCAGAAAAAGAGCACGTATGACAGATGCCAGGTTCAAATACATCTGAGAATCAGGCTATATATAGAAACATAAAAGGTAATCCAAAAGTCTTCTATAGGCATATAAATAGCAAAAGGGTAGTAAGAAGAGGGGTGGGGCTGATTATGGACCAAAAAGGAGACCTACGCCTGGAGGCAGAGGGTATGGCTGAGGTACTAAACTTTCCATCAGTCTTCACCAAGGAAGAGGATGCTGCCATAGACATAGTAAAGGAGGAGGTAGTGGAGACACTTGATAGGATAAAAATTGATAAAGAGGAGGTATTAGAAAGGTTGGCTGTACTTAAAGTAGATCAATCACCAGGAGTAGATGGGATTCATCCTAGGATGCTGAGGGAACTGAGGGCAGAAATCGTGGAGGTACTGGCCATAATATTCCAATCCTCCATAGATACGGGGGTGGTGCCAGAGGACTGGAGAATTGCAAATGTTACACCATTGTTCAAAAAAGGGTCTAAAGATAAACCCAGCAACTACAGGCCAGTCAGTTTAACCTCGGTAGTGGGGAAGCTTTTAGAAACAGTACTCAGGGACAAAATTAACAGTCACTTGGATAGGTGTGGATTAATTAAGGAAAGCCAGCACGGATTTGTTAAAGGCAAATCGTGTTTAACCAACTTGATCGCGTTTTTTGATGAGATAACAGAGAGGGTTGATGAGGGCAATGCGGTTGATGTAGTGGACATGGATTTCCAAAAGGCGTTCAACAAAGTGCCAGATAATAGGCATGCAAGCAAAGTTGAAGCCCATGGAATAAAAGGGACAGTGGCAGCACGGATACAAAATTGGCAAAGTGACAGGAAAGAGAGAGTAGTGGTGAACGGTTGTTTTTCGGACTGGAGGAAGGTATACAGTGGTGTTCCCCAGGGGTCGGTTCTAGGACCACTGCTTTTCTTGATATATATTAATGACTCGGATGTGGGTGTACAGGGCACAATTTCAAAATTTGCAGATGACACAAAACTTGGAAGTATAGTGAACAGTGAGGAGGATAGCGATAGACTTCAAGAGGACATAGACAGGCTGGTGGAATGGGCGGACACGTGGCAGATGAAATTTAATGCAGAAAAGTGCGAAGTGATACATTTTGGTAGGCAGAACGAGGAGAGGCAATATAGACTAAAGGGTACAATCCTAAAGGGGGTGCATGAACAGAGAGACCTGGGGGTATATGTGCACAAATCGTTGAAGGTGGCAGGGCAGGTTGAGAAAGCGGTTAAAAAGGCTTACGGGATCTTGGGCTTCATAAATAGAGGTATAGAGTACAAAAACAAGGAAATTATGATGAACCTGTATAAAACACTGGTTCGGCCCCAACTGGAGTATTGCGTCCAATTCTAGGCACCGCACTTTAGGAAGGATGTGAAGGCCTCAGAGAGGGTGCAGAAAAGATTTACGAGAATGATTCCAGGAATGAGGGACTTCAGTTACGTGGATAGACTGGAGAAGCTGGGGTTGTTCTCCTTGGAGCAGAGAAGATTGAGAGGAGATTTGATAGAGGTGTTCAAAATCATGAAGGGTTTAGACAGAGTAGAGAGAGAGAAACTGTTCCCATTGGCGAAAGGGTCAAGAACCAGAGGATACAGATTTAAGGTGATTGGCAAAAGAACCAAAGGCAACATGGGGAAAAACTTTTTTACGCAGCGAGTGATTAGGATCTGGAATGCACTGCCTGAAAGGGTGGTGGAGGCAGATTCAATCGTGGCTTTCAAAAGTGAATTGGTAAGTATTTGAAGGAAAAAAATTAGCCAGGCTATGGGGAAAGGTCGGGGGAGTGGGACTAGCTGAAGTGCTCTTGCAGAGAGCCGGCACGGGCTCGATGGGCTGAATGGCCTCCGTCTGTGCTGTAACCATCTATGATTCTACTCAGGCACGCTGGAGAGGTCACACCACCGCAGTGTGGAAGGTTCGCTGCCGCTGCAGCCAATGTGTGAAATTTCACGGAGTGTCAGCAGGACTGTCCCTCTGTGGAGGGCATCACAGCCCGACCCATCGGCCGCGGCAACCCCGACTTATTCTCCATTTGTAGCCAGGAGGGGCTGAGCTGTCCTGTGGAGACTGAGGGTGGAATCCGAGGCCTTCCGGTGAGTCCGGTTCAATGTCCCACAGAGCTGTCCCTCTCTGTCTCTCTCTCTCTCTCTCTCTCTGTCTCTCTGTCTCTCTCTCTCTCTCATTACAAACCCAAGCATTTCCATGGAGCCTGTCTCTCCTCTCACACTTGGGCAATCCCATCTCCTCAGGCTTCTATTAAATGTTGGTGTAATCTGATTAGAAAGTGTGCTGAGTTGCAATAACCTGCAGAATCGCATCAGGCTGCTGCTCTGGCCCTGCCTCTCTCTCTCTCTCTCTCTCTCTATTCCCTTCTGTGTACACCATTTTCAGTCTTTCTCTCCCTCTCCTTCTTTAAGACTCTTCATAAAACCCACCTCCCTGACCGAGCCTGTGGACATCCCTCTGACGATCTCCTCTTTAACTGAAGATCCATTTTCTGAGGCACTTGGGGTGATTTTATATAACAAGGTGTCAATGGAAATTCACAGAATCTTACAACACATAACAACAACAATTTGCATTTATATAGCACCTTTAATGGAGTAAAATGTCCCAAGGCGCTTCACAGGAGCATAAGTCAAACAAAATTTGACCCCGAGCCACATAAGCAAATATTAGGACAGGTGACCAAAAGCTTGGTCAAAGAGGGAGGTTTTAAGGAGCGTCTTAAAGGAGGAAAGGAGGCGGAGAGGTTTCGGGAGGGAATTCCAGAGCTCGGGGCCCAGGCAGCTGAAGGCACGGCCGCCAATGGTGGAGCGATGGAAATCGGGGTATGTGCAACAGGCCAGAATAAGAGGAGCGCAGAGATCTCGGGGGGTTGTGGGGCTGGAGTAGGTTACAGAGAGAGGGAGGGGCGAGGCCATGGAGGGATTTGAAAACAAGGATGAGAATTTTGAAATCGAGGTGTTGCCGGACCGGAAGCCAATGTAGGTCAGTGAGCACAGGGGTGATGGGTGGACGGGACTAGGATACAGCAGCAGAGTTTTGGATGAACTGGAGTTTACGGAGGGTGGAAGATGGGAGGCTGGCCAGGAGAGCGTTGGAATAGTCGAGTTATAACACCAAGGTTGCGAACGGTCTGGTTCAGCCTCGGACAGTTGCCAGGGAGAGGGATGGAGTCGGTGGCGAGGGAACGGAGTTTGCGGTGGGGACCGAAAACAATGGCTTCGGTCTTCCCAATATTTAGAAGGCCATTCGGCCCATCGTGCCTGTGCCGGCTCTTTG
The DNA here is from genome assembly GCA_030390025.1 of Squalus acanthias. NCBI lineage: Eukaryota > Metazoa > Chordata > Chondrichthyes > Squaliformes > Squalidae > Squalus > Squalus acanthias. The sequence goes on along the minus strand of CM059438.1, from coordinate 97,550,482 downwards.
AAAGAGCTCTCCAATTAGTCCCACTCCCCCCTGCTCTGCCCCCATAGCTCTAAATGTCTACCCTTCAAGTATTTATCTAATTCTCTTTTGAAAGTTACTATTGAATCTGCTTCCACCGCCCTTTCAGGCAGCGCATTCCAGATCACAACAACTCGCTGCGTAAAGAAAATTCTCCTCATCTCCCCTCTGGTTCTTTTGCCAATTATCTTAAATCTGTGTCCCCTGCTTACCGACCCTCCTGCCAGTTAGATTGTGTGTGCATCTCCCTCTCTCTCTGTCCCCCAACAGGGAGAGATACAGGCTATTCCACCATGGGGAGGGCGTCTCACTCTCTCTCCTGGTCTGAACCAACTTCTGATTGTTTTTAAATCGAGAAACCCGAGTGAAAGGCCAAAGGCCAAAGTTCAAAACAGTAGGAGAGAAGAGCAGGATGAGGTGAATAGAGAGACCAGCTCGTGGACAGAGGGGAGCCTGAGGGATGTGAAGAGGTGCTGGGACAGAGTTAGAGTCACATGGTCCAAATTCACTGCAAGGAGAGACTCATTTAGAGATAAATCACAGAAAGCCCCAGCTGTGAACCATCAGCAATAAACAGCCTAACAACATGAGATAAAAACACCAGGAAATTTATACAGAATTATTGCTGCAATAATTTAAGGTAATCAGGGACAGTTGAAGGAAATATGGAATGAATCTGCCTCCGAGTCTGGGGGATGGGTTGAATCGCCAATCACAGGCATCAACATCGGACAGGAGACCGTGACCTTTAGCCTCATCCAATACACTGTCCGAACCAGTGTCGAACGGCACAGCCCCGAGCTCCAAGGCAGCAGCAGGTCAAACGGCCACTGCCCCCCGCTCCCAGTATTCCCGCTGTCCGGTAGCTTCTTATATTAAACACACAGGCACCATAGGCAGCTCCTCCCATCATTTGACAATGAATGCAGCAAGTCCCGGGTAAGTCTTGGTCTGCACGACTCTCCTGAGCTCGGGATGGAGAGAGGGGGGAGAGAGAGAGGGAGAGAGAGAGAGAGAGAGAGAGAGAGAGAGAGAGAGAGATGCAGAGAGGGAGAGAGAGGGAGAGACAGAGAGTGGGAGTGGGGGAGAGAGAGAGGGGGGGAGAGAGAGGGGGGGGAGAGAGAGAGAGAATCATAGAAGTTTATGGCACAGAAGGAGGCCATTCGGCCTATTGTGTCTGTGCCGATAGTGAGAGAGAATTAAATTGCCCCCCATTGTTTTATATTTTCGATCTGATAGTTTATATTTTCCCACAGTTTATTTATAGCCAATATTTCATATCTGGCTGTGACAGGAATGTGTTCTTTGACTGTATTAGTTGATTGATCTGAGCCCTTTTATTAGGATTGTGTGGCCGTTGTAATACACACAGCGAAAGGAGCCGTCTCCCTGGGCAACCGCCAGTCCCTGGCTCATGATGGTATTATGATGTTTAATACGTTCATTGTTAAAGTGGCTCAATCTATCTGGTTCAGTCCCAAACGCCAAGCGCGTGCTGACCCTCATATTTAATGATAGGCCTCACTCCATCGAAAGGACGGCGAGATGGTCGATGGGATGTCCCGTGAGAGAGGCCGGATTGATCGGGGCCCAGTCTGCAGCATGAGGAACACTTCCTGGTTCAGACTCTGCGCTGCTCATCAACGATCCTTCAATCTGATTGGTTAAGGAGATGCTCATTTGCTTGTCCTGGTCACAGGTCCCAGATGCCCTGTAGAGGGCGCTGCGCTGTTTGAGTTGGCCATTCGGCCCCTCGAGCTTGCTCCGCCATTCAATAAGATCATGGCTGATCTGATCTTGGCCTCAACTCCACTTTCCTGCCTGTCTCATAACCCTTGACTCCCCTGTAGCTCAAATATCTGTCTATCTCCACCTTAAATATATTCACTGACTCAGCCTCCACAGCTTCCTGGGGTAGAGAATTCCAAAGATTCACAACCCTCAGAGAAGAAATTCCTCCTCATTTCCATTTTAAATGGGCGACCCCTTATCCTGAAACTATGCCCCCTAGTTCTAGATTCCCCCACGAGGGGAAACATCCTCTCTGCATCTACCCTGTCAATCCCCCTCAGAATCTTATATGCTTCAATAAGATCACCTCTCATTCTTCTAAACTCCAATGAGTATAGGCCCAACCTACTCAACCTTTCTTCATAAGACAACCCCTTCATCTCCGGAATCAACCTAGTGAACCTTCTCTGAACTGCCTCCAATGCAAGTATATCCTTCCTTAAATAAGGAGACCAAAACTGTACGCAGTACTCAGGTGTGGTCTCACCAATGCCCTGTATAGTTGTAGCAGGACTTCCCTATTTTTATACTCCAACCCCCTTGCAATAAAGGCCAACAATCCATTTGCCTTCCTAATTACTTGCTGTACCTGCATGCTAACTTTTTGTGTTTCATGTCCGAGGACCCCCAGATCCCTCTGTACTGCAGCATTTTGTAATCTCTCTCCATTTAAATAATATTTTGCTTTTCTATTCTTCCTACCAAAGTGGATAACCTCACATTTTCCCACATTATACTCCATCTGCCAATTTTTTGCCCACTCACTTAACCTATCTATATCCCTTTGCAGGCTCTTGTGTCCTCCTCACAACTTGCTTTCCCACCTATCTTTGTATCATCAGCAAATTTGACTACATTACACTTGGTCCCTTCATCCAAGTCATTAATATAGATTGTAAATAGTTGAGGCCCCAGCACTGATCCCTGCGGCACCCCACTAGTTACACTTTGTTGCTGCAGTTCCCACCTGCAGCGCAAAATATTGTGGGGATTAAATGGGCAAGAGCAACTCCACAGCAATCTTTGGGCCAATAATCCATCAATATGATTCCCCTCAAACCAGAGACCCCACCAGTCTGTTCCCAGTCGTCCTGTCACTGGGACTCTGTGCCCAGAAACTGCGATAGAGCTTTGACAGAGTAAACAAGAACTGTTTTCAGTGGCAGGATGGTTGGTAACCAGAGGACACATAATTTAAGGTGATTGGCAAAAGAACCAGAGGGGAGATGAGGGGAATGTTTTTCCGCAGCGAGTTATGATCTGGAATGCGCTGCCTGAAGGGCGGTGGAAGCAGATTCCATAGTAACTTTCAAAAGGGAATTGGATAAATACTTGAAGGGGGGAAATTTGCAGAGCTTTCGGTCCCACTCCTGCTCTTTCCTCATGGCCTCTTTCTATGCTGTCTCATTCTATGATTCTATGAATTGGGTTGCTCTCAGCTGTTTCGCATGTTGCTGCAGTTCCGCACTCAGGCAGCAGAGGGGGATCCTCGCAGGTCAGGTGAGCTGCCAGGCTGCAAACACAGCAAAGCACTGAGAACGACCATCTCCAGGAGCGGTAAATCCCAGTCCGAGCAAGACCGTGTAGAGGGAGCTTTACTCTGTATCTAACCCGTGCTGTACCTGCCCTGGGAGTCTTTGATGGGGACAGTGTAGAGGAGCTTTACTCTGTATCTAACCCGTACTGTACCTGCCCTGGGAGTGTTTGATGGGACAGTGTAGAGGGAGCTTTACTCTGTATCTAACCTGTGCTGTACCTGCCCTGGGAGTGTTTGATGGGGACAGTGTAGAGGGAGCTTTACTCTGTATCTAACCCGTGCTGTACCTGCCCTGGGAGTGTTTGATGGGACAGTGTAGAGGGGGCTTTACTCTGTATCTAACCCGTGCTGTACCTGCCCTGGGAGTGTTTGATGGGGACAGTGTAGAGGGAGCTTTACTCTGTATCTAACCCGTGCTGTACCTGCCCTGGGAGTGTTTGATGGGACAGTGTAGAGGGAGCTTTACTCTGTATCTAACCCGTGCTGTACCTGCCCTGGGAGTGTTTGATGGGACAGTGTAGAGGGAGCTTTACTCTGTATCTAACCCGTGCTGTACCTGCCCTGGGAGTGTTTGATGGGACAGTGTAGAGGGAGCTTTACTCTGTATCTAACCCGTGCTGTACCTGCCCTGGGAGTGTTTGATGGGGACAGTGTAGAGGGAGCTTTACTCTGTATCTAACCCGTGCTGTACCTGCCCTGGGAGTGTTTGATGGGACAGTGTAAAGGGAGGCAGAGTGCGAGAGAGAGAGACAGAGTGGGAGAGAGAGACAGAGTGCGAGAGAGAAGAGGAGAGTGGGAGAGAGAGGAGAGTGGGAGAGAGAGACAGAGTGCGAGAGAGAAGAGGAGAGTGGGAGAGAGAGACAGAGTGCGAGAGAGAAGAGGAGAGTGGGAGAGAGAGACAGAGTGCGAGAGAGAAGAGGAGAGTGCGAGAGAGAGAGACACACTGTTAATGGCTTCCAGAAGAAAAGATAACAGGAAAAATTAGAAGACCAAATTGCGCTAAGAATCTCTGAATCTGAGTGTGGAGAATCGGTGCATCGCCCCTACTCACCCTCGCAAGCTCCAACACCAACCTTCACACAGGCCAGCTGCTGCCCTCTGGCCACGGACAATAACTCCCAAACCTGCCGCAGTGTGAGCACTGCGCCTCTGCACATTTCACACTCGCTCAGCAAAGTGTTGAAGCTCAGATTGCCAGGATCGAGCACTGCGCCCTGGGCACAGAACAGCCAGAAATGGTGACAGTCCAAACAAACTGGAAGCAACTGGATGGATTCAGGCTCTAATTGAATTAGCAGATGACAAAAGGATTATTTCTCTATCTCTCTGGCTGCAGGAACTGAAATAATCACCTCACACTGCACCCTGAGCTCAAGTCCCTTGCACTACCCACAGTAAGTATCTGGGGACACAATAAAACAGAAATTAGAACCTGTGCCTTACTCCATAGCCCACCCCAATATTCCGGGACATTGTTGGATTCTCACAAAAAGCACATCAAAGCTGTCAGAAAAACACAGCTTCAAATGTCCCCAATTCAAGTGATTGCAAGAGAAATGCCGCACACACCCGCGCTTGCACACACCCATCAGCGTGTACACTTTCCGCACGTGTGCGCGCGCACACACACAGTATGTCACTCTGTGAAATTCGTTCTGCAGCAACGGTTCAAACGCAAGCATTATACAATTATACACATCGGAAGGAGGCCATTCACCCATCGCCTCTGTGCACTCTCTGAAAAAGCTCTCCCCTCAGTACCATTCCCTGCCCTTTCTCCACTACTTTTACATTTTAAGTTTTCAAATATTTATCCACCGTGGCTCAGTGAGTAGCACTATTGCCTCTAGGCCAGAAGGTCGTAGGGAAAAGTTGCACTCCAGAAACTTGAGCCCATAATCCAGTGCAGTACTGAGGGAGCGCTGCACTGTCGGAGGGGCAGTACTGAGGGAGCGCTGCACTGTCGGAGGGCCAGTACTGAGGGAGCGCCGCACTGTCGGAGGGGCAGTACTGAGGGAGTCCTGCACTGTCGGAGGGGGCAGTACTGAGGGAGTGCTGCACCATTGGAGGGGCAGTACTGAGGGAGCGCTGCACTGTCAGAGGGGCAGTACTGAGGGAGTGCTGCACTGTCGGAGGGGCAGTACTGAGGGAGCGCTGCACTGTCGGAGGGGCAGTACTGAGGGAGCGCTGCACTATTGGAGGTTCCGCCTTTCCAACGAGATGTTAAATCGAGACCCGGTCTTCCCTCTCCGGATCTAAAAGATCCCATGGCCACTATTGGAAGAAGAGCAGGGGAGTTCTCCCCGGTGTCCTGGAGTCAGTATTTATTCCTCAACCAACATCACGAAAAACAGATGATCACATCGCTGTTTGTGGGCCCCTCCTCACAGGCTCTCTTTTCCAAACGCCTGTCAAGTATTTGAATTAGATATGGGGTCAAATGTTCCAGTTAAAGGGCAGGCGTTGCTATGGAGACAGCTCGTCAGTTTCTCTGAACACTACGAGTTCTGTATTTATGAAAAATGAAAAAATTTCTCATTTGCAAATTCACCAAAACTATTCCAGTCGAACGGCTGCATGAGGGAGATAGACGGGTAAATCAAACTGACCCCCGCCGAAGCCCCGACACCGCAGTGTAACCCAGTGAGAGTCAGTGTCTGTGGAACCCGTACCCCAGTGAGAGTCAGTGTCTGTGGAACCTGTACCCCAGAGAGAGTCAGTGTCTGTGGAACCCGTATCCCAGTGAGAGTCAGTGCCTGTGGAACCTGTACCCCAGTGAGAGTCAGTGCCTGTGGAACCTGTACCCCAGAGAGAGTCAGTGTCTGTGGAACCCGTACCCCAGTGAGAGTCAGTGTCTGTGGAACCCGTACCCCAGTGAGAGTCAGTGCCTGTGGAACCTGTACCCCAGAGAGTGTCAGTGTCTGTGGAACCCGTACCCCAGTGAGAGTCAGTGTCTGTGGAACCCGTACCCCAGTGAGAGTCAGTGTCTGTGGAACCCGTACCCCAGGGAGAGTCAGTGTCTGTGGAACCCGTACCCCAGTGAGAGTCAGTGTCTGTGGAACCCGTACCCCAGTGAGAGTCAGTGTCTGTGGAACCCGTACCCCAGTGAGAGTCAGTGTCTGTGGAACCCGTACCCCAGTGAGAGTCAGTGTCTGTGGAACCTGTACCCCAGAGAGAGTCAGTGTCTGTGGAACCCGTACCCCAGTGAGAGTCAGTGCCTGTGGAACCTGTACCCCAGTGAGAGTCAGTGCCTGTGGAACCTGTACCCAAGAGAGAGTCAGTGCCTGTGGAACCTGTACCCAAGAGAGAGTCAGTGCCTGTGGAACCTGTACCCCAGAGAGAGTCAGTGTCTGTGGAACCCGTACCCCAGTGAGAGTCAGTGCCTGTGGAACCCATACCCCAGTGAGAGTCAGTGTCTGTGGAACCCGTACCCCAGTGAGAGTCAGTGTCTGTGGAACCCGTACCCCAGTGAGAGTCAGTGCCTGTGGAACCCGTACCCCAGTGAGAGTCAGTGTCTGTGGAACCCGTACCCCAGTGAGAGTCAGTGTCTGTGGAACCCGTACCCCAGTGAGAGTCAGTGTCTGTGGAACCCGTACCCCAGTGAGTGTCAGTGTCTGTGGATCCCGTACCCCAGTGAGAGTCAGTGTCTGTGGAACCCGTACCCCAGTGAGAGTCAGTGTCTGTGGAACCCGTACCCCAGTGAGAGTCAGTGTGTGTGGAACCCGTACCCCAGTGAGAGTCAGTGTCTGTGGAACCCGTACCCCAGTGAGTGTCAGTGTCTGTGGATCCCGTACCCCAGTGAGAGTCAGTGTCTGTGGAACCCGTACCCCAGTGAGAGTCAGTGTCTGTGGAACCCGTACCCCAGTGAGTGTTGGTGCCTTCGGCAAGGCGGGAATCGGTAAAAGACGTTGTTTTCTAGCCATTCCCATTGCTCTCACCATCCACAGTCGGAGATGATCGGTTACTTTACGCCTGGATCCTGCATCGTTGCACAACTCAATAATCATAAAAAGAAACGATTCCTACTCTGCCGAATGGCAGCGAGTCCCAGGACTACAATTATCTTCGGGAAACATCAGCAACAACCTGCTGGTGAGGCTGTGATGGTAATGAGCTGCCTTCAGGTGCTGATTATATTCTGCTTCTAAAGTGCGTGATCACATCAGACGGAGCATTCTAATTACCAGTAAGTGGGCTTGTGGCTGTTTAATGGCTGTGAAGAGGCCTGTGATCCCAGCGAGAGTTACCTGGTGTCAATGTAGTCAGTAGTTTAATAGACTGGAACATGTACTGAAAGTGAATCGAGAGTTTAACCCTTTCCACCTCAGGCTGTAGCTAAAGCCGTTTAATCCAAACCCATTGATCAGTGTCCAGCTTTCTGACTTCCTCTACTGACTCTCACTGGGGTACGTGTTCCACAGACACTGACTCTCACTGGGGTACAGGTTCCACACACACTGACTCTCACTGGGCTACGGGTTCCACAGACACTGACTCTCACTGGGGTACAGGTTCCACAGACACTGACTCTCACTGGGTTACGGGTTCCACAGGCACTGACTCTCACTGGGGTACGGGTTCCACAGACACTGACTCTCACTGGGGTACGGGTTCCACAGACACTGACTCTCACTGGGGTACAGGTTCCACAGACACTGACTCTCACTGGGGTACGGGGTCCACAGACACTGACTCTCACTGGGGTACGGGTTCCACAGGCACTGACTCTCACTGGGGTACGGGTTCCACAGACACTGACTCTCACTGGGGTACGGACAAAACCGAGAGCTCAGGGGAGGGGACTAAAGATGTCCAGAACATGCGAGGACTGTGGGGAACACTCCAGGGTTGGGGTCTGGGTAGGTGTGGTATTGTTTATAGTGTTTATCACGTGACTTAAACGCACAGTAACAACCCCCCGGCCTGGCACTGTGGGGGGGGGGGGGTGGGGGTGGGGGAAACGGGGAGACACGGTGTGGGGGGGGGAATGGGTCTGGTGCGCGAGGCGTTGGGGAGCGGTGGAGAAAAGACCTGCAGCCCGCCATCGCGCTGCAGGCTCTCCACTGCACCGTTGCCACCCCACCACCTCGCGCACCAGGCCCATTCCCCCCCCTCACCGTCTCTCCCCCCCCCACCCCCCCCCACAGTGCCAGGCCGGGGGGCTGTTACTGTGCGTTTAAGTCACGTGATAAACACTATAAACAATACCACACCCACCCAGACCCCAACCCTGGAGTGTTCCCCACAGTCCTCGCATGTTCTGGATGTCTTTAGTCCCCTCCCCTTGAGCTCTCCACCTCCCCCTGAACTCTCTGCAGTCTCCCTCCTCACCCTCAAGCTCGCTCTCTCTCTCTCTCCCCGCCGCCCCAGGGATACCCAGCGGCAGCTGTTGCCTCGCTGAAGAAACAATTTGTTTTTACAGCCGAGAGCTTTCGTTTCCAGTTAAGTTGAAGAAAGAATGAGATTTTTTGGCCAAAGCAGTTCCATTTGGGAGGAATCACTGCCTTTGTGTAACTGACTCGTCATACAGCTGGAATAACCATAAGCAGCAGAATGGAGAGAGAGA
>CM059438.1:97509039-97541070 GCA_030390025.1 Squalus acanthias | reverse complement strand
GGGGGGGGGAGAGAGAGAGGTGGGGCGGGGGGGGAGAGAGGGGATGTTTGGGTCACTTCCATCTGAACGAACAGACCGCGACACAGCTTCCACAGGACGGGGAACGTGATCTCTAAATCAGAGCAAATATCCTGGAATCTGGTGCAGTAAAAGTGGAATTTCCCCCAGTGATTGGAGAACAGTGTCTCTGACAACAGGGAAAACCCAACTTAAACCAACACCCTGTAAATAAACCAATCAAAGCCAACAGCAAATACTGGAAATCAGATAGTGTGCAATATACTGTCTCTCACATTCACAATCCCTCACAATTGTACCCAGCAGTACTGCACCCAGTGTTATACAGTGACAGTGAAGGGTGTTTCCTGCAGCAATCAGTACAATGATTTCAAAATCGCTCGATTACAGTGAGGCCGAGGGAGAGATCTCCGGTTACAGTGAGGTCGCTCGAGCTGCGACATTGATGTGCAGGTATTACAAAAGTAATAAATGCCGAGGAACCTGGCTCACGGTTAAAAATTCAACAACCTTCAGGTACACTTTCAATCTGCAAACTGCCGAGAGGCTCGAGGGAAATATAAAATATCTTTACAGAAGATTAATGTTAATTATTAACCTAACAGTTATAGCAGATCAGTTATTAAAGAAACCGTGAGCAGTTTAAGACAGGGACCATTTCTATCGCAGCTCAAACAGCTGATGAGGTGAAACACGTCCTAAAAGCAGGAACTGTTCGATGATTTGTTCTGCAGTCGCCGAGTCGCGACAAACACACCTCACACTCCGTGTGGCAAATTGTTCCTGGCCTCCGTCTGACAGTGACCCGTGACCTCTCATCTCATTGCAGTGACCCACAGCCCACGTCCCGTCCATCAGTGACCCACGACCTCTCATTCGGTCTAATAGTGACCCACGACCGCCTATCTAACACTGTGACCCACGACCTCCCGTCCCCATCCCAAAAATAACCAGTCTGCAGATTCACGATGTTATTCCGATGATCAAACGCTGGCCTGTGCTGAATCAGCTGGTTAGAGGCGGTGTGCAGAGCGAGGGGGTGTACACCGGACAAGAGCAGGATGAGGCGCGACGGTGAAGCCCGTGTGGAGAATCTGCGGGCACTCAGTCTCGGTTCACACACGAAGACTGGTCGCTGGGGTGCGTGTCTGGCTGGAGGAGACGATCCCACTGCATGGTGGCCACTCACTGGAGATCCAGCACCTCCTATTAAAGAGCTTCTGCAGAGCTCAGCTCCTAACCTTTGACCCTGAGCCATCCCGGCTGGCCATCGGTCAACAGCTGTTCCCCAGATCATCTGCAAATTCCCGGCAGAGGTCAAAACATCCCCCTCAACATCTGGGCAGCAGGGGCAGGGCCGAAAGCATCGAGCAGATATATCGGCAGGACACTGGGAGTCGGTCTCTCAACACTCCATGATGGCTCACGCCCAACAAACTGCAGCGAAATTTAAACTTCCCATCTCTCTCCTGTATCGATCAGAGTTTCCCACAGCACGCTGATCATCGCCAGCACAGGATGCCTTGCTCCCTCTCACACAAACACATTGCAGCTCCCAAAGCACTGCTTGCAGTTCATTTATTTCCATTGTTCAGCCCCCACCATTGTCACGCTGGCACACGGACAATTCAATCAGGCAGCCATCATAACCCCGGGAGGGCAAGTAAACACTGCAGTCACCAACCAGAGAGCCCTGCAGCAAAATCAAATCACTGCCACCCCCAGATTTCCATTAACAGATCTGTACCCACCAGTACTGTACTCCAGTGTTATACAGTGACAGACCTGTACCCACCAGTACTGTACCCCAGTGTTATAGTGACAGACCTGTACCCACCAGTATTGTACCCCAGTTATAGTGACAGACCTGTACCCACCAGTACTGTACCCCAGTGTTATACAGTGACAGACCTGTACCCACCAGTACTGTACCCCAGTGTTATACAGTGACAGTCCTGTACCCACCAGTACTGTACCCCAGTGTTATAGTGACAGACCTGTACCCACCAGTACTGTACCCCAGTGTTATACAGTGACAGACCTGTACCCACCAGTACTGTACCCCAGTGTTATACAGTGACAGTCCTGTACCCACCAGTACTGTACCCCAGTGTTATAGTGACAGACCTGTACCGACCAGTACTGTACCCCAGTGTTATAGTGACAGACCTGTACTCACCAGTATTGTACCCCAGTGTTACAGTGACAGACCTGTACCCACCAGTACCATACCCCAGTGTTATAGTGACAGACCTGTACCCACCAGTACTTTACCCCAGTGTTACACAGTGACAGACCTGTACCCACCAGTACTGTACCCCAGTGTTATACAGTGACAGACCTGTACCCACCAGTACCATACCCCAGTGTTATAGTGACAGACCTGTACCCACCAGTACTGTACCCCAGTGTTATAGTGACAGACCTGTACTCACCAGTACTGTACCCCAGTGTTATACAGTGACAGACCTGCACCCACCAGTACTGTACCCCAGTGTAAAACAGTGACAGACCTGTACCCACCAGTACTGTACCCCAGTGTTATAGTGACAGACCTGTACCCACCAGTATTGTACCCCAGTGTTATACAGTGACAGACCTGTACCCACCAGTACTGTACCCCAGTGTTATACAGTGACAGACCTGTACCCACCAGTATTGTACCCCAGTGTAAAACAGTGACAGACCTGTACCCACCAGTACTGTACCCGTGTTATACAGTGACAGACCTGTACCCACCAGTACTGTACCCCAGTGTTATACAGTGACAGACCTGTACCCACCAGTACTGTACCCGTGTTATACAGTGACAGACCTGTACCCACCAGTACTGTACCCCAGTGTTATAGTGACAGACCTGTACCCACCAGTATTGTACCCCAGTGTTATACAGTGACAGACCTGTACCCACCAGTACTGTACCCCAGTGTTATACAGTGATAGACCTGTACTCACCAGTACTGTACCCCAGTGTTATACAGTGACAGACCTGTACCCACCAGTACTGTACCCCAGTGTTATACAGTGATAGACCTGTACTCACCAGTACTGTACCCGTGTTATACAGTGACAGACCTGTACCCACCAGTACTGTACCCCAGTGTTATAGTGACAGACCTGTACCCACCAGTACTGTACCCCAGTGTTATACAGTGACAGACCTGTACCCACCAGTACTGTACCCCAGTGTTATAGTGATAGACCTGTACTCACCAGTACCGTACCCCAGTGTTATAGTGACAGACCTGTACCCACCAGTACTGTACCCTTGTTATACAGTGAAAGACCTGTACCCACCAGTACCGTAGTCGTGTTATACAGTGACAGACCTGTACCCACCAGTACTGTACCCCAGTGTTATACAGTGACAGACCTGTACCCACCAGTACTGTACCCGTGTTATACAGTGACAGACATGTACCCACCAGTACCGTACCCGCGTTATACAGTGAAAGACCTGTACCCACCAGTACTGTACCCCAGTGTTATACAGTGACAGATCTGTACCCACCAGTACTGTCTTCTTCTTAGGCAGTCCCTCAGAACTGAGGATGACTTGCTTCCACACTAACAATGAGTTCTCAGGTGACTGATGAGTCCAATGCGGGACCTACAGTCTCTGTCACAGATGGGGCAGACGGTGTTTGAAGGGACGGGTGGGTGGGGTGCTTGGGTTGACGTGTGCTCCGTCTGCTGTTTGCGCTTGGCTTCCGCTTGCTCCCGGCAAAGAGACTCGAGGTGTTCGGCGCCTTCCCGGATGCTTCTCCTCCACTTTGTGCGGTCTTGGGCCAGGGATTCCCAGGTGTCAGTGGGGATGTTTCACTTTTTCAAGGAGGCTTTGAGGGTGTCCTTGAAGCGTTTCCTTTGCCCACCTGGGGCTCTCCTGCCGTTTGGAGCTCCGAGTAGAGCGCTTGTTTTGGGAGTCTCGTATCAGGCATGCCGACGATATGGCCCGTCCATCGGAGCTGATCGAGCATGGTCAAAGCTTCGATGCTGGGGATGTTGGCCTGAGCGAGAACACCAACGGTGGTGCGCCTATCCTGCCAATGGATTTGCAGGATCCTGCGGAGGCAGCGTTGGTGGTACCTCTCCAGTGCTGTGAGGTGCCTGCTGTACATGGTCCATGTCTCTGAGGCATACAGCAGGGCGAGTATCACTACTGCTCTGTAGACCATGAGCTTAGTGCCGGGTTTGAGGTCCTGGTCTTCAAACACTCTCTTCCTCAGGCGACCGAAGGCTGCACTGGCACACTGAAGGCAGTGTTGGACTTCGTCATCGACCTCTGCCCTTGTTGACAGTAGGCTCCCGAGGTATGGAAAGTGGTCCACGTTGTCCAAGGCCTCGTCGTGGATTTTGATAATTGGGGGGCAGTACTGTGTGGCGGGGGCAGGTTGGTAGAGGACCTTTGTCTTACGGATGTTTAGTGTAAGGCCCATGCTCTCGTACACTTCAGTGGAGGTGTTGACGATGGTTTGGAGTTCGACCACCGAGTGTGCGCAGACGCAAGCGTCGTCTGCATACTGTAATTCAATGACAGAGGATGGGACGACCTTGGATCTGGACTGGAGGCGACAGAGGTTGAACAGTTTCCCGTTTGTTCTGTAGATTAGCTCCACTCCAGCGGGGAGCTTACTGAGGGCGAGATGGTGCGTTGAAGCCAGGAAGATCGAGAAGAGCGTTGGTGCGATGACACAGTCTTGTTTGACCCCGGTCCGTACGTGAATTGGGTCTGTGGTGGATCCGTTGGTCAGGATCACGGTTTGCATGTCGTCGTGAAGCAGGCGGAGGATGGTGACAAACTTTTGAGGGCAGCCGAATTTGAGGAGGACACTGTGCCCTAGTGTTATACAGTGACAGACCTGTCCCCACCAGTACTGTACCCTAGTGTTATACAGTGACAGACCTGTACCCACCAGTACTGTACCCCAGTGTTATACAGTGACAGACCTGTACCCACCAGTACTGTACCCCAGTGTTATACAGTGACAGACCTGTACCCACCAGTACTGTACCCCAGTGTTATACAGTGACAGACCTGTACCCACCAGTACTGTACCCCATTACAAACCACCCCCCCCCCGCCCATTACACACCGCACCCACATTCCAAAAGCAAATATTGAAATTTCTTCTCCCAGTTTCAATCACCAGGAAACCAATTAAGACAGAAGATGGAATGAAGATTAAATTCAGGCAGCTTGACATTACCCAACAATACAAGCCACTTAACCAGGAACCTGATCCCTTCAAGCCATGCTATGATGCATCAAAATTTAATCAACCACGCTGATAATCGATAGAAAATGTACATTCCCAAAAGGCACTGACCCAGGATCAGACTCAGTCAGTGACACACAAACCTTAAACGACAGTGTGTTAGGAACCACCCGATGCCCAGGTATTTACCCGCACTAATTACTGAATCCCTATCAGAGCCGAGGACATTAGTGCGCCGAGGTTTGGTCAGGAGCTGGGCATTGGTCAGTTGGCCCTTTACTGTGGGATAGGCTCCCTCCGGGTCTCCTTTCTAAATGATTCTTACTCCAGATCACAATTCCTATTTAATCCCCATCAATCAGTGAGGAGCTGGACTTGTGCTCACTGCCCCAGGGAACTGCCCTGAGCTCCCACTCTCCCACCTCAGGTTGTGCTACCCAGACCCCCCTGCCCCCACCATACGTTGCCTCCACGCCGCATGTGCTGCCCCGTCCCCTCTCCCCCCCCAGGCGGCTCTTACCTGGGACATCTGTGGTCTGAAGTTGATGTCCTTGAGGTCGATGGATCCGGGGCTCAGGTTGTGCAGGAGTTGACACAGCAGCACCCCATCCCTCAGAGCCTGCGCCAGGTCAAAGACCTGAGCCACTGGCCACACCACCCGATGATTCGGGGGCAACACCTTGCAGTCAATGAGCCAGCGGCCACACTGCCGCCACTCCTCCATCCTGCAGTTGGGGGGTGAGAGGCAAGCAGGAGTGATATGGGTGAGGGGGGAACGAAGGGGCGAGGTGGGTGATGGGCAAGGGAGGGTGAAGGGGCAACGGAGGACGAAGGGAGTGTGGGAGGGTGAAGGGGGTGAGGGAGAGTGAAGGGGCGAGGCGGGCGAAGGGGGCGAGGGAGAGTGAAGGGGTGAGGCGGGCGAGGGAGAGTGAAGGGGTGAGGCGGGCGAAGGGGCGAGGGAGAGTGAAGGGGTGAGGCGGGCGAGGGAGAGTGAAGGGGTGAGGCGGGCGAAGGGGTGAGGCGGGCGAAGGGGGCGAGGGAGAGTGAAGGGGTGAGGCGGGCGAGGGAGAGTGAAGGGGTGAGGCGGGCGAAGGGGGCGAGGGAGAGTGAAGGGGTGAGGCGGGCGAGGGAGAGTGAAGGGGTGAGGCGGGCGAGGGAGAGTGAAGGGGTGAGGCGGGCGAAGGGGGCGAGGGAGAGTGAAGGGGTGAGGCGGGCGAGTCCGGGGGGGGGGGGGCGAGTCTGGGTTGAATCTCAGTCAGATCCTCTGGGAGAGGCGGGGGGGTGGGTCTGGGTGTCGCTGCCGCTGAAGCGCTGCTCGGAGCCGGGGCTCAGGGCTCGGCTGCCCGAGCTGGAGCCGGGGCTGTTCCCATAGACCCGGAGCCGGACCTCAGTCAATCCTCCCCGGATACAATGTGTCTCCGCCCGGCCGCGCTGTAACTTTGTATCCGAGCCCCGCGACTCCCTCCGAGCGACTGATCGGCCGAGAGCAGCGAGCAACGTGCGCGCCCCCGCCCTGCGCGCGCCCCCTGGGCCCGCGCGTGCCGCGGGAGCGCGCATCTCAGTGTGTAGGCGCGCCCAGCGCTCCGCCTGCAGTCGGCGAGGGGTTTTGCTGCGAGTGAGGAGCTGTGATTTACTGAGTGACAATCTCCAGCACTCACTCGCTGCTTTGCACCGACACAAGCTCTGTGCAATAAGGAAATACTGCAATAAAAGCAGAAAATGCTGCAAATACTCCTTCTGTGGAGAGAGAAACCAGACGCTGCCTGTCCTGCTGAGTATTTCCAGCGTTTTCTGGTTGTATTTCAGATATCCAGCATCAGCAGTATTTTGCTTTTCATAAAATCATAGAAATTTACAGCACAGAAGGAGGCCATTCGGCCCATCTTGTCCATGCCGGCCGACAAAGAGCTATCCAGCCTAATCCCACTTTCCAGCACTTGGTCCATATCCTTTGGTTACGGCACTTCAGTATACTTTTGTTTAAAGGAAATACTGCCCTCAGAAACTAATTCAATCAGGGAAACTGGAAAGGTGCAATAACTCAGGATGACAAGGCGGGCAGGAACCCTCCACAGTTAGAAACAGGAGCCCTGCAGCCTCTCAACCAGCATGTAAACAGTAAGCGGGTAGTAAGAGGCTGGGTGGGGCCTATTAGAGACAAAGAAGGTGACATGTGCTTAGAGGCGCAGGGCAAGGCTGGAATACTCAATGAGTACTTTGTATCGGTGTTTACTAAGGAGGTGGATGGTGACAAAATATCAGTAGAAGTGGAAAAGGTAGAAGCAATGGAAGGGATGAAAATTGATAGACAGGATGTACTAGAAAGGCTGGGTATGCTTAGAGTGGATAAGTCGCCTGGTCCAGATGGCTTGCATCCCAGGTTGCTAAGGGAATTGGGGGAGGAGATAGCAGAAGGGCTTGCCATAATTTTCCAATCTTCCCTCGATGCGGGGGAGGTGCCTGAGGATTGGAAAGTGGCAAATGTGACACCATTGTTCAAGAAAGGGTGTAAGGACAATCCTAGTAACTACAGGCCGGTCAGTTTAACATCAATGGTGGGTAAAATTTTAGAAACAATAATCAAGGAAAAAATTAACGGGCACTTGGAGAGGTTTAAGCAAATTAAGGAGAGCCAACACGGATTTGTAAAAGGCAGATCGTGTTTGACTAATCTAATTGAATTTTTTGATGAAGTAACAGAGAGGATTGATGAAGGGAATGCAATGGATGTTGTCTACATGGATTTTCGGAAGGCGTTTGACAAAGTACCACATAGAAGACTGGTTAATTAAATTGAGGCTCATGGAATAGGTGGGTCAGTGGCAACTTGGATAAGGAATTGGCTTAAGGACAGAAAACAGCGAGTTGTGGTAAATGTCTGTTTTTCAGACTGGAGGATGGTAGACAGTGGTGTTCCCCAAGGGTCAGTGCTGGGGCCACTGCTTTTTTTGATATATATAAATGACCTGGATATTGGAATACAGAGTAGAATTTCTAAATTTGCCAATGACACCAAACTTGGGGGTGTGGCAAAGTGAGGATGATACCAATCGACTGCAACAAGACATAGAAAGGCTAGCAGAATAGGCAGACAAGTGGCAGATGGAATTTAATACAGAGAAGTGTGAGGTGATGCATTTTGGCAGAAGGAACAGGGAGAGGCAATATACACTTAATGGCACAGTTTTAAAGATTGTGCAGGGACAGAGGGACCTGGGAGTTAATGTGCATAGGTCCCTGAAGGTGGCAGGACATATTGAGAGAGTGGTTAGCAAAGCATATGGGATCTTGGGCTTCATAAATAGAGGTATTGAGTACAAAAGTAGAGAAGTTATGCTGAACCTTTATAAAGCGCTGGTTAGGCCACAACTGGAGTATTGCATCCAGTTCTGGTCACCACACTTTAGGAAGGATGTGAAGGCCCTTGAGAGGGTGCAGAGGAGATTTTCCGGAATGGTTCCGGGGATGGGGGATCTTAGCTACAAGGACAGGTTGGAGATGCTGGATTTGTTTTCATTAGAGCAAAGGAGGTTGAGGGGTGATTTGATAGAGGTGTACAAGATTATGACGGGTTTGGATAGGCTAGACGGGGAAAGGCTGTTCCCATTAGTTGATGGTACAAGGACTAGGGGACACAGATTTAAGGTTTTGGGCAAGAGATACAGGGGGGGATGGGAGGAAAAACTTTTTTACGCAGCGAGTGGGGAGGACCTGGAATTCGCTGCCGACGGAAGTGGTGGAAGCGGAGACACTCAATGTTTTCAAGGGGAGACTGGATAGGCACTTGAGGGAAATAAACTTGCAGGGCTACGGGGTTAGAGCGGGGGAATGGGACTGACTGGATTGCTCAACAGAGAGCCGGCACGGACTCGATGGGCTGAAGGGCCTCCTTCTGTGCCATTATGACTCTATGACTCAACCATTGCAAGCTCCATGGTTTAATCCCAATTCCCCTTATTAGTTCATAGAAATTTACAGAATGGAAGGAGGACATTCGGCCCATCATGTCCATGCCGGTCGACAAAGACCTATCCAGCCTAATCCCACTTGCCAGCTCTTGGTCCGTAGCCCTGTAGGTTACGGCACTTCAAGTGCACATCCAAGTACTTTTTAAATGTGACGAGG
Source organism: Squalus acanthias (assembly GCA_030390025.1). Classification (NCBI taxonomy): domain Eukaryota; kingdom Metazoa; phylum Chordata; class Chondrichthyes; order Squaliformes; family Squalidae; genus Squalus; species Squalus acanthias. The sequence continues at coordinate 97,531,711 of CM059438.1, read as the reverse complement.
GTTTCTGCCTCTACCACCCTTTCAGGCAGTGAGTTCCAGACCCCCACCACCCTCTGGGTGAAAAAATTTCCCCTCAATTCCCCTACCTTTCATTTTAAATCTATGCCCCCTGGTTGTTAACCTCTCTGCTATCCACTCTATCGAGGCCCCTCATAATTTTATACACCTCAATAAGATCTCCCCTCAGCCTCCTCTGTTCCAAAGAAAACAACCCCAGCCTCTCCCATCTTTCCTCATAGCTAAAATTCCCCAGCCCAGGCAACATCCTCGTAAATCTCCTCTTGTACCCTCTCTAGCGCAATCACATCTTTCCTGTAATGTGGTGACCAGAACTGCACGCAATACTCTAGCTGAGGCCTAACTAGTGTTTTAAACAGTTGAAGCATAACCCCCCTGCTCTTATATTCTATGCCTCGGCTAATTTTTTTAAATTTGTTTATGGGATGTGGGCATCGCTGGCAAGGCCAGCATTTATTGGCCATCCCTAATTGCCCTTGAGAAGGTGGTGGTGAGCCGCCTTCTTGAACCACTGCAGTCCGTGTGGTGAAGTTACTCCCACAGTGCTGTTAGGGAGGGAGTTCCAGGATTTTGACCCAGCGACAATGAAGGATTGGCGATATACTAAGTCAGGATGGTGTGTGACTTAGAGGGGAACTTGGAGGTGGTGATGTTCCCATGCATCTGCTGCTCTTGTCCTTCTAGGTGGAAGAGGTCGTGGGTTTGGGAGGTGCTGCCGAAAAAGCCTTGGCAAGTTGCTACAGTGCATCTTGTAGGTAAACACTGCAGCCACGGTACGCCGGTGGTGGAGGGAGTGAATGTTTAAGGTGGTAGATGGGGTGCCAATCAAGTGGGCTGCTTTGTCCTGGATGGTGTCGAGCTTCTTGTGTTGTTGGAGCTGCACTCATCCAGGCAAGAGGAGAGTATTCCATCACACTCCTTATTTGTGCCTTGTAGATGGTAGAAAGGCTTTGGGGAGTCAGAAGGTGAGACACTCACCGCAGAATACCCAGCCTCTGACCTGCTCTTGTTGCCACAGTATTTATGTGGCTGGTCCAGTTAAGTTTCTGGTCAATGGTGACCCCCAGGATGTTGATGGTGGGGTATTCGGCGATGGTAATGCCATTGAATGTCAAGGGGCGGTGGTTAGATTCTCGCTTGTTGGAGATGGTCATTGCCTGGCACTTGTGTGGCGTGAATGTTACCTGCCACTTATCAGCCGAAGCCTGAACGTTGTTCAGGTCTTGTTGCATGCGGGCATGGACTGCTTCATTATCTGAGGAGTTGTGAATGGCATTGAACACTGTACAGTCATCAGCAAACATCCCCATTTCTGACCTTATGTTGGAGGGAAGGTCATTGATGAAGCAGCTGAAGATAGTTGGGCCTAGGACACTGCCCTGAGGAACTCCTGCAGCGATGTCCTGGGGCTGTGATGATTGACCTTCAATCACCACAAACATCTTCCTTTGTGCTAGGTATGACTCCAGCCAGTGGAGCGTTTTCACCCCGATTCCCATTGACTTCAGTTTTACTGGGGCTCCTTCATGCCACACTCGGTCAAATGCTGCTTTGATGTCAAGGGCAGTCACTCTCACTTCTCTGGAATTCAGCTCCTTTGTCCATGTTTGGACCAAGGCTGTAATGAGGTCGGGAGGCGAGTGGTCTTGGCGGAACCCAAACTGGGCATCAGTGAGCAGGTTATTGGTGAGTAAGTGCTGCTTTACAGCACTGTTGATGACACCTTCCATCACTTTGCTGATGATTGAGAGTAGACTGATAGGGCAGTAATTGGCCGGGTTGGATTTGTCCTGCTTTTTGTGGACAGGACATACCTGGGCAGTTTTCCACATTGTCGGATAGATGCCAGTGTTGTAGCTGTACTGGAACAGCTTGGATGGAGGCACAGCTAGTTCTGGAGCACAAGTTTTCAGCACGATAGCTGGGATGTTGTCAGGGCCCATAGCCTTTGCTGTATCCAGTGCGCTCAGCCGTTTCTTGATATCACGTGGAGTGAATCAAATTGGCTGAAGACTGGCTTCTGTGATGGTGGAGACCTCAGGAGGAGGCAGATATGGATCATCCGCTCGGCACTTCTGGCTGAAGATGGTTACAAATGCTTCAGCCTTGTCTTTTGCACTCACATGATGGGCTCCACCATCATTGAGGATGGGGATATTCATGGAGCCTCCTCCTCCCGTTAGTTGTTTAATGGTCCACCACCATTCACGACTGGATGTGGAAGGACTGCAGAGCTTTGATCTGATCCGTTGATTGTGGGATCACTTAGCCTTGTCTATAGCATGCTGCTTCCGTTTTTTAGCATGCATGTAGTCCTGTGTTGCAGCTTCCCCAGGTTGGCGCCTCATTTTTAGGTACGCCTGGTGCTGCTCCTGGCATGCTCTTCTCCACTCCTTATTGAACCAGGGTTGGTCCCCTGGCTTGATGATAATGGTAGAGTGAGGGATATGCCGGGCCATGAGGTTACAGATTGTGGTGGAATACAATTCTGCTGCTGCTGATGGCCCACAGCACCTCATGGATGCCCAGTTTTGAGTTGCTAGATCTGTTCTGAATCTATCCCATTTAGCACGGTGGTAGTGCCACACATGATGGAGGGTGTCCTCAGTGTGAAGACAGGACTTCGTCTCCACAATGACTGTGCGGTGGTCACTGCTACCAATACATAGTAGATGCATCTGCGACAGGTAGATTGGTGAGGACGAGGTCAAGTAGGTTCTCTCACCACCTGTCACAGGCCCAGACTGGCAGTTATGTCCTTCTGGACTCGGCCAGCTCAGTCAGTAATGGTGCTACCGAGCCACTCTTGGTGATGGACATTTAAATCCCAACCCAGGTACATTCTGTGCCCTTGCTACTCTCAGTGCTTCTTCCAAGTGGTGTTCAACATGGCGAAGTATTGATTCATCAACTGAGGGAGGGCAGTAGGTGGTAATCAGCAGGTTTCCTTGCCCATGCTTGACCTGAAGCCATGAGACTTCATGGGGTCCGCAGTCAATGTTGAGGACTCCCAGGGCCACTCCTTCCCGACTGTATACCATTGTGCCGCCACCCCTGGTGGGACAGGACATACCCAGGGATGGTGCTGGAGGAGTTTGGGACATTGGCTGAAAGGTATGATTCTGTGAGTATGACTATGTCAGGCTGTGGGACAGCTCTCCCAATTGTGGCACAAGTCCCCAGATGTTAGTGAGGAGGACTTTGCAGGGTCAACTGGTCTGGTCAGAACGACCTCCCCTTAACAAATTCATGCTGACTGTCCGTGTCTTTCTAAATGAAGATTTATCCTTCCCCTCAGAATTTTTTCCAATAATTTTCCCACCACCGAGGTTAGGCTGACTGTCCTGTAATTACTCGGTCTATCCCTTTCTCCCTTTTTAAACAACGGTGCCATGTTAGCAGTCCTTCAGTCCTCCAGTCCTCTGGCACCACACCTGTAGCCAGAGAGGATTGGAAAATGATGGTCAGAGCCTCTGCTATTTCCTCTCTTACTTCTCTTAACAGTCTGGGATACATTTTATCCGGACCTGGGGATTTATCCAAAGATGCGAAACCCCTTAATACTTCCACTCTCACTATGTTTATTTCATCTAATATTTCACACTCCTCCTCCCTGATTGCAATGTTTGCATCATCCCTCTTTTGTGAAAACAGACGCAAAGTATTCATTAAGAACCATACCCACGTCTTCCGCCTCCACACACAGATTACCCTCATGATCTCTAATAGGCCCTAATCTTTCTTTAGTTATCCTCTTGCTCTTAATGTATTTATAAAACATCTTTGGGTTTTCCTTGATTTTACTTACCAATATTTTTTCATGCTCTCTCTTTGCTTTCCTAATTTCCTTTTTAATTGCACCCCTGCACTTTCTGTACTCTTCTAGAGTTTCTGCAGTATTGAGTCCTCGGTATGTCATAAGCTTCCTCTTTTTCTTTATCCTATCCTGTATACCCCTTGACATCCAGGGGACTCTAGATTTGTTAGTCCCACCCTTTTTCTTTAAGGGAACATACTTGCGCTGAACCCGATCTCCTCATTGAATGCCTCCCACTGCCCTGACACTGATTTACCTTCAAGTAGCTGCTCTCAGTCCACTTTGGCTAAATCACATCTCAGCTTAGTAAAATTGGCTTTTCCCCAATGGAGAACTTTTATTCCTGGTCTAGCTTTGTCCTTTTCCATAACTACCCTAAATCTAACTGAATTATGATCACAACCCCTAAAATGCTCTCCCACTGATACCCCTTCCACCTGCCCAGCTTCATTCCCTAAAACTAAGTCCAGAACCGCCCCCTCCCTTGTTGGGCTTGCTACATACTGGCTAAAAAAATTCTCCTAAATGCATTTTAGGAATTCCGCGCCCTCTATGCCTTTCGCACTAATTCTATTCCAGTTAATATTGGGGTAGTTGAAATCCCCTACTATTACTGCTCTATAGTGTTTGCACTTCTCAGAAATTTGCCTACATATTTGCTCTTCTATCTCCCTCTGACTGTTTGGGGGTCTGTAATACACTCCCAGGAGTGTGATTGCCCCTTTTTTATTCTTCAGTTCAACCCATATGGCTTAATTGGATAATCCTTCTAAGATATCCTCCCTCCTTACAGCTGTAATTGTCTCTTTAATCAATACTGCGACCCCCCTCCTTTTTTTATCCCCCTCTCTATCTCGTCTGAAAACCCTGTAACCAGGAATGTTGAGCTGCCATTCCTGCCCTTCTCTCAGCCATGTCTCAGTAATAGCTATAATATCATACTCCCACGTGTCTATCTGTGCCCTCAGCTCATCTGCCTTATTCCCTATACTCCTTGCATTGAAGTATATACCATTTAGCACTGCCAAACTCCCTTGGAGTCTATTTTCCAGCCTTTGTTTCCTCTGCCTTCCAGACTCGCTTACTAATTTTCTGCCCTCCAATTCCAGATTTGCTTCTCTCCCTTCTGAACTTACTCTCAGGTTCCCATCCCCCTGCCAAGCTAGTTTAAACCCTCCCTAACAGCTCTCGCAAACCCCCCCGTGAGGATATTGGTCCCAGCCCTGTTGAGGTGCAACCCGTCCGGCTTGTACAGGTCCCACCTCCCCCAGAAACGGTCCCAATGCCTCAGGAATCTAAAACCCTCCCTCCTGCACCATCTCTCCAGCCACGCATTCATCTGCTCTATCCTCCTATTTCTATACTCACTAGCACGTGGCACTGGGAGTAATCCGAAGATTACTACCTTTGAGGTCCTGCTTTTTAATATCTTTCCTAGCTCCCCAAAATCTGCCTGTAGGACCTCATCCCTCTTTCTTCCGATGTCATTGGTGACAATATGGACCACGACCCTCTGGCTGTTCACCCTCCCCCCTCAGAGTGTCTTGCAGCCGCTCAGTGACAATCTTGACCCTGGCACCAGGGAGGCAACATACCATCCTGGAGTCACGTCTACGGCCACAGAAACGCCAGTCTGCTCCCCTAACTATCGAATCCCCTACCACTATTGCTCTCCCACTCTTCTTCCTCCCACCTTGTGCAGCTGAGCCACCCGTGGTGCCGCGGATTTGGCTCTGGCTGTACTCCCCAGAGGAACCATCGCCCTCACCAGTACTCAGAACAGAATACTGGTTGGAGAGCGAGATGCACTCAGGGGACCCTTGCCCTACCTGGCTGGTCCTCCTCTTCTGTTTGGCAGTCACCCATTCCCTCTCTGCTTACACACTCTTAAGTTGCAGGGTGACCACCTCTAGAAACATGCTATCCACGAAATTCTTGGTCTCGCGAATGCACCAGTGACTCCAGCTGCCGCTCAAGCACCGAAACCCGGAGCTCGAGTTGCTGCAGTTGGTGACACTTCCTGCGCATGTGGTCGCCCAGGCCGTAAGAAGCATCCAGGATTTCCCACATGGCACAGGATGTGCAATTCATGGGACTGAGCTGCCCTGCCAAGCCTCTATATAATATACAATGAACTACCTTGACGGAAATAAACTTAAAAACTTAACAAAAAACACTCACCAGCTACTCACCAATCAGCTTCCTTGTGCCAACGTCACTTCTGAATTCTGATGTCACTCCTGAATTCTGACGTTTTATGCTCCGCTCCTGGTGTCTCCAATCAGGTCGGCGCTGTTTCCCCCGCTGCTTAATGCTCTGCTCCTGGTGCCATTAAGGTATTCCTTAATGTCCGTACATCCTAAAATATACCTGTTAAACCTTACTTGAAACCCATCTTTTTCAGATACTTATTCAGCCCTGGCTCAGTGGGTAGCAGTTTCGCCTCGGAGTCAGAAAGTTGTGGACTCCACTCGAGACTTGAGCACAAAATTCCAGGCTTACACTCCCAGTGCAGTACTGAGGGAGTGCTGCACTGTCAGAGGGCCAGTACTGAGGGAGCGCTGCACTGTCGGAGAGGCAGTAGTGAGGGAGCGCTGCACTGTCGGAGCGGCAGTACTGAGGGAGCGCTGCACTGTCGGAGCGGCAGTACTGAGGGAGCGCTGCACTGTCGGAGCGGCAGTACTGAGGGAGCGCTGCACTGTCGGAGCGGCAGTACTGAGGGAGCTCTGCACTGTCGGAGCGGCAGTACTGAGGGAGCGCTGCACTGTCGGAGCGGCAGTACTGAGGGAGCGCTGCACTGTCAGAGGGTCAGTACTGAGGGAGCGCTGCACTGTCGGAGCGGCAGTTCTGAGGGAGCGCTGCACTGTCGGAGCGGCAGTTCTGAGGGAGCGCTGCACTGTCGGAGCGGCAGTACTGAGGGAGCGCTGCACTGTCGGAGGGTCAGTACTGAGGGAGCGCTGCACTGTCGGAGGGTCAGTACTGAGGGAGCGCTGCACTGTTGGAGGTGCAGTACTGAGGGAGCGCTGCACTGTCGGAGGTGCAGTACTGAGGGAGCGCTGCACTGTCGGAGGTGCAGTACTGAGGGAGCGCTGCACTGTCGGAGGTGCCGTCTTTCGGATGTGACGTTAAACCGAGGCCCCATCTGCTCTCTCAGGTGGACGTAAAGGATCCCATTTCACTATTTCAAAAAGAGCAGGGGAGTTCTTCCTGGGGTCAATATTTATCCCTCAACCCGCATCATTAAAACAGATTACCTGGTCATTATCACATTGCTGTTTGCGGGAGCTTGCTGTGCGCAAATTGGCTGCCGCATTTCCTACATTACAACAGTGACCACACTTCAAAAGTACTTCATTGGCTGTAAAGTCCTTTGGGACATCCGGTGGTCGTGAAAGGCGCTTTGGGAATGCAAGTGTTTCTTTATTTCTGATTGGTTGCCACAGTGGCATCTCAAAAATCAAATAAATGTGCCTCCCCTTCTAAAGGGGCACAACTAATAAAGAAACTCAAATTAAAATATACATTCAACAAAAGGAAACTTATAAAGCTAAATTATATTTTTATTATTTGATAAGTACAAGGAAGAAAGGAATAGAAGGATCTGTTGATGGGGTTAGATGAAGAGGGGTGGGAGGAGGCTCGTGTGGAGCAGAAACACCGGCACAGACCAGTTGGGCCGAATGGCCTGTTTCTGTGCTGTAAGATTCTGTGCATTGACCTCCTTTGAGACCTTAAACTGAGGCCCGAATCTGCCTGCTCCGGTGGCCAAAACATCGCACGGCACCATCTGAAGAGCAGTAACCCTCTCCCCGGACACACTCTCAGACCGAACCAGACTGTTCACAACCTCGGCCTCCTATTTCAGCTGAGCTTCCGACCACAAATCCTCTGTCACCAAGACCGCCAACTTCCACCTCCGTAACATCGCCCGTCTCCGCCCCGCCTCAGCTCATCCGCTGCTGAAACCCTCGTCCATGCTCGTCACCTCCAGACTCGACTATTCCAACGCTCTCCTGGCCAGCCTCCCATCTTCCACCCTCCGTAAACTCCAGTTCATCCAAAACTCTGCTGCTGTATCCTAGTCCCGTCCACCCATCACCCCTGTGCTCACTGACCTACATTGGCTTCCGGTCCGGCAACACCTCGATTTCAAAATTCTCATCCTTGTTTTCAAATCCCTCCATGGCCTCGCCCCCTCCCTCTCTCTGTAACCTACTCCAGCCCCACAACCCCCCGAGATCTCTGCACTCCTCTTATTCTGGCCTGTTGCACATCCCCCGATTTTAATCGCTCCACCATTGGCAGCCGTGCCTTCAGCTGCCTGGGCCCTGAGCTCTGGAATTCCCTCCCTAAACCTCTCCTCCTACTTAAAACCTCCCTCTAAGCTTTTGGTCACCTGTCCTAATATCTCCTAATGAGGCTCGGTGTTAATTTTTTTAATAATCGCTCCTGTGAAGCGCCACGGGCGGGTTTACTGTGTTGAAGCCGCAGTGTAAAGTGATTGAACCGAGGTCCCGCCCGCCCCCGGGGCTCGGGTGTTTCCGGACCCGGTTGCCATGGTTCCCGGACTCGGGTGTTTCCGGAACCGGTTGCCATGGTTCCCGGACTCGGGTGTTTCCGGAACCGGTTGCCATGGTTCCCGGACTCGGGTGTTTCCGGAACCGGTTGCTATGGTTCCCGGACTCGGGTGTTTCCGGAGCCGATTGCCATGGTTCCCGGACTCGGGTGTTTCCGGAGCCGATTGCCATGGTTCCCGGGGGCCCGGGCGAGGATGAGCGGGGCGGCGGGTGGGCGGAGGCCGCTGGCGGACAAGGCTCTGTCTGAGGCCCACGGCCGGCTCCGCTACCGCGACACCTCGCTGCTGATCTGGGCGCAGCAGCAACAGCAGCTGGAGCGGCGGGCGCTGGGCTCGGGCCCGGGGCCTGGGCCTGACAGTTTCCTTGGCCGCAGCCAGAGCCTGTGGTACCGGCAGTTCGGCAACCAGCCCGTCCTGGTCCGGGACAGGAGCAAAGTGAGCCCGGACTCCGAGCCCGAGCCCGAGCCCAACCCCGGGCCCGCCCGCTCCCGCCTCTGCGCCCTGATGTGAGCCCGATCCGCCCGACACCCGAAGCGACTCCGCATCCGACCGACACCCGGAGCGACTCCGCATCAGACAACACCCGGAGCGACTCCGCATCCGACAACACCCGGAGCGACTCCGCATCAGACAACACCCGGAGCGACTCCGCATCAGACAACACCCGGAGCGACTCCGCATCAAACAACACCCGGAGCGACTCCGCATAAAACAACACCCGGAGCGACTCCGCATCAGACAACACCCGGAGCGACTCCGCATCAGACAACACCCGGAGCGACTCCGCATCAGACAACACCCGGAGCGACTCCGCATCAGACAACACCCGGAGCGACTCCGCATCAGACAACACCCGGAGCGACTCTGCATCAAACAACACCCGGAGCGACTCCGCATCAAACAACACCCGGAGCGACTCCGCATCAAACAACACCCGGAGCGACTCCGCATCAGACACGCAGAGCGACTCCATATCAAACAACACCCAGAGCGACGCCGCATCAAACAACACCCGGAGCGACTCCGCATCAGACACGCAGAGCGACTCCATATCAAACAACACCCAGAGCGACGCCGCATCAAACACCCGGAGCGACGCCGCATCAAACAACACCCGGAGCGACTCCGCATCAGACAACACCCGGAGTGACTCAGTATCGAGCCCAGGTTCCAGCAGAGTTCTCTCTGTCGGTGTGTGACTGGACAGCGGATGCTTTGTACAAAATGTATGCAGATGAAGGGAATCTACAGCCAACTGAACAGCGACAATTCAAATCAAACTGCAGCCGGACTGAGGGCTTTGGATGTCCCTCACTCCCAGTGCTCATCCTGAAACAACTATTTATTTATTTATTTATTGATTTATTTACGGATTGATCCCGAAAGCCTGGGCCTCTGGGACTGGGTACGGGAAAAAAACCTGCAAATCTGCAACAGAAACAGAACAGAAACCACTTGTGAGGAAAGTCTGGCCTGAAACACGAGTCTGTCTTTTGTCTTTCAGGTGCTGGCTGCCCACACATCAGGCGATCAGAGTGCCCTGGGCCCCAGAGCACGAACAAACCTTTTTATAACTTTTTTAAAGTGACAGAATTTATGGTATTACTTTCGAGTGGAATTACAGTATTTAAAAAGTGTTTAACACAATTACTTCTTTCTGAACAAAACCTCGGTTTTATTTCTAATCATTTTTACTCATACAGTATTTTTCACATCCACAAACCTCCTCACAACTGCTTCACACAGTGAGCTAGCTGCTGGAACTCAGTGACTTCTGTCGCCAACTGTGACAGCCCTTCAGCCCCAGCAGTATCACAAACCAGGAATACTTTGCGTCCAGTGACAATGTCATCAGTTTATGCGAAACTAAGGCTTTATGGGCAACAGGCCTTTGAGGTTGAGATTACAAAGAATGTACAGCACAAAAACAGGCCATTCGGCCCAACTGGTCTATGGTTTGTGCTCCACTTGCGCCTCCTCCCACCCCTCTTCATCTCACCCTATCAACATATCCTTCTATTCCTTTCTCCCTTGTGTTTATCTAGCTTCCCCTAAATGCATCTCTGCTATTCACCTCAACCACTCCCAGTGGTAGCGAGTTCCACATTCTCACCACTCTGGGTAAAGAAGTTTCTCCTGAATTCCCGATTGGATTTATTAGTGACTATCTTATATTGATGGCCCCAAGTTCTGGTCTCTCCCACAAGTGGAAACATCTTCTCCACATCTACCCTATCGAACCCTTTCATAAGATGGCTACAAGATGATTCATTGGAAGATTGTGACCGTCAGTCCTCTGATCGACTCCATGAGCTGATACCAGAGACAGGCCAGGCACTAGAATCATGGAGTGTTGCAGCACAGGTGGTCATTTGGCCCATCGTGTCTGTGTCGGCTTCAAAGAGCGATTCACTTAGTCCCACTCCCCAAACCCTTTTAGATTTTTCTTTTTTAAATGTTTATTTATTTCTCTTTTAAAACCCATCATGGTTTCTGCTGCCACCACTGTTTCTGGTCAGGCATTCCATGACCTAACATACCTGCTGTGTAAAACACATTCTCCTAACCTCTCCCCTTGTCCTATTGGTAATGACCATCCACTGACTGACTCACTAGACCTCTTCTTTCCCAATTTACCTCATCAAAAACATATAATTTTGAACACCTCGATCAGCTTTCCAACGCCTTCTCAGCTCTAATGGGGAGAGCTCCAGTTATAGAACTGAAGTCCCTCATCCCTGGAATCCCAGTGAATCTCTCCACAGCCTTGACTTCCTAAACTGAGGATTCCACAACTGAAACAATGGCCCAGAAATTAAAGACGGAGCCTTCCTGCGGGGGTAAGGCTTCCCCGCGATATCTCACTGCGCGCCGACCTTTTCCCTCCGAGCTCACACGAACTTTAGTTTCAAGGCTGCAGCTGTGCAGTGTGTGCGTATCCCACAGACGCAGTTAATTCGTGCGAGCTGTGGATCACGTGATTCAGTTAGAGCCAATGGCAGCACACCATCTTTCATTCATAGTTTTGACAGCAAGGGCTGTCAAAGCTATGAATCTATACCCCCCCAAAAGAACAGCTAAACCTCAATTAAATTTTTTTTAAAAACCATCACATTAATAAAATAAGTATACTTAAATAAATTAACCACTTTAAACAAAAAATTAAATTTTTGAAAAAATTTAAAATCTTTTTAAGTTATAAAAATAAACTTACCTTTCTTTAAAGTCTCTAAAAAAGATAAACCTGTTGAAAATTTTTTAAAATAATACTTAATTAACTACTTACCTTGTTAAAAGAGGGTCTTACGCCTCCTTTCTTTATGTGCAAAATCTTCCATGCTTACCTGCGCGTTCAAAGCACTAAGTGCACTGTGTGCGCGCACGCGGTTCACTTAGGAACCGCTCCCTTTTGAGTCACCAAGTGCCGGTTTTCAGCGCATGCGCAGTGCATGCAGAAAACCGGCAATTGGAGACAGAATACGCGAGAGTACACAGTGCGTACTCTCGCGTATTAAGACTAATTTTTGGGCCATTATTCTAACTGTGGCCTCATCAATGATTTGCACAGATCTAACACACCATCTTGGCATTTGTACTCTATATCACTATTTATAAAACACAAGAACAGGAGGAGGCCATTCAGCCCCTCGAGCCTGTTCCACCATTCAATTAGATCATGACTGATCTGTATCTTAACTCCATTTACCCGCCTTCGTTCTGTAATGTTTAACACCCTTACCCAACAAAAATCTATCTATCTCGGTTTTGAAATTTTCAGTTGACCCCCTGGCCTCAACAGCTTTTTGGGGGGGGAGAGTTCCAGATTTCCACTGCCCTTTGTGTGAAGAAGTGCTTCCTGACATCACCCCTGAACGGCCTGGCTCTAATTTTAAGGTTCTGCCCCCTTGTTCTGGACTCCCCCCACCAGAGGAAATAGTTTCTCTCTCTCGACCCCATCAACTCCTTTAATCCTCTTAAACACCTCGATTAGATCACCCCTTAATCTTCTAAACTCGAGGGAATACAAGCCCAGTCTGTGCAACCTGTCCTCGTAATTTAACCCTTTTAGCCCTGGTATCATTCTGGTGAATCTGCGCTGCTCCCCCTCCAAGGCCAATATATCCTTCCTGAGGTGCGGGGCCCAGAACTGAACCCAGTTACTCCAGATGGGGTCTAACCAGAGCTTTATATAAACTGGAACATCACTTCCTCCCCTTTGTATTCCAGCCCCTCGAGATAAAGCCCAACATTCCATTAGTCTTTGTAATTATTTTTTGTTCCTGTCCACCAGCTTTTACGGATTTTGTACTTGGACCCCTAAATCTCTCGGCTCCCCCACAGTTCCCAGCTTCTCCCCATTTAGAGAATACTCTGATTTGTCTTTCTTAGGTCCAAAGTGGGTGACCTCACACTTCCCACATTGAACTCCATCTGCTACAGTTTTGCCCCCTCACTGAATCTCTCAATGTCCCTTTGCAACTTTCTGCTCCCATCTACACCATTCACTGTCCCTCCTAACTTACTGTCGTCAGCAAACTTGGATATTCAGCTCTCTATTCCTCCATCCAAATCATTTATAGTGAAAAGCTGAGGCCCCAGTACAGATCCCTGGGGGACACCACTAGTCACATCCTGCCAATTGGAGAACATTCCCATTATCCCCAGTCTCTGTCTCCTACCTCCCGACCAACTCCCTACCCAAGTCAAAAGGATAACATAGGATGCTTCTTTTTATAAGACAGCTTTGTTAATTTGTGCTCCCTCTGTCTGAACCTCCAAGTCTCTGCTCCTCTTCTCCTTTTAAAATGTTATGAATATTATACAGGGGCAACACGGTGGCATAGTGGTTAGCACTGGTGCCTCACAGCGCCAGAGACCCGGGTTCGAATCTGACCTCGGGTGACTGTCTGTGTGGAGTTTGCACATTCTCCCCGTGTCTGTGTGGGTTTCCTCCGGGTGCTCCGGTTTCCTCCCACAGTCCAAAAATGTGCGGGTTAGGTTGATTTGGCTATGATAAATTAACCCTTAGTGTTAGGGGGGGATTAAATATGTGGGGTTACGGGGATAGGATGGGATATGTTAGGGGGAATTAAATACGTGGGGTTACAGGGGTAGGGTGGGATGTGTACTGTGGGGATTAAAGCAAGGACAGGGTACTGGATTTGGATGATCAGCCATGATCGTATTGAATGGTGGAGCAGGCTCGACGGGCCGAATGGCCTACTCCTGCTCCTAGATTCTATGTTTCTATTTCCTCTCCCAATTCCTCCTTTCACTGCACACTCTCCCTATTAAATTTCAGTCGACCTATCTTCCCAATCTGTTATCCTACGGCCTGAAGGCACTTAGTCAGTCCTTGGTACAGTTATCCTCTGTTGATAATGGGCCCTCCTATACCCAAGTCCAGATCTAGCTATGGTCCTGCTGATGGTTCACCCATCATTAACTCCCTACCTCAACAGGTGGAGTACCTTCACCACATGGACTGCATCAGTACAAGGCAGCTCACCACCACCTTCTCAAGGGGCAACTAGGGATAGGCAATAAATGCCTGCCTTGCCAGCAATGCCCACATCTTGAGAATGAACAACAAAGGATTGGCTCCTGTAGGACAGACCAGTCACTCTGTTCCCGATAACCCTACTAATCTTTACCCTCTACCTACTACCCCTGTACCCCAGTCCTACCTACTCCGTTCCATACTCAATCACCCACGTACTTTCTCTCTTCTTTACACCACACAGCTCCTTTGTCCCTCTTCTGGGTTTCCCTTTCATTCTCGATTCTAGCCCAGAACTCTGAGGCTCCTCCCCTTCTCGATGCATCCCATTCTCCTACAACCTACAGATCTGTAGAACCCTAAGTGATATGCTGATCTACTCTGTAACCTCGGTCCTATCCTGCAGTTAGACCCTCACCTGAGCTTCTCTATGAATCAGAGACCAGTGAGCGCAGGATTTGGTGTCCAGGAGTTTTCACTCTACAGTGAAAGGGTTAACGAACAACTCGCCTGGAATTAAACTGATATCTGACCGCTCACCCTCCCAAGAGAAAATTGAAACTGATGTAAATTGGATGACTGTTTGAACAATTAATGAATTCTGCACCATTAACTGTACGCCCACCATCAATGCTGTGGATTGTTGATAACGTGATTGAGACACGTCCCCTAACTCGGGTTGGTTGGGAGACGCCCCCTAACTCGGTCTCTGCTCTGGGTCAGGATCCCAGCAAGTTACAATCGAGTCTCATGAGACATGTCCCAAAAATTCCAGGAATCCGGGGCCTCTCAATGCTCCAGGAACTCCGAGAAAAACTCAGGGATCGCCATAGCGGGAGGGCAGAGTGTCCCTGCAGGGGGGGATTGGGGGAATTGCTTTGTTTGTAGAATTTCTGTCTCACCTTTTCTCTGTAAAGTTCTGAGTTTGGCACATCCCTCTACATATCTGAGGGACAAAACAGTGAATATTTTAAAAGGAAAAAATATATATTTAATCGTCAGCAGAGCAATAAATTAGAGCTTTTGATTTAAAAAAACGTCTCCAATGTTTTATCAAAGTGACTCTGGCCTGGGTTCACGCACCACTCGCATTCCAATGCTTCACACAAGTGTCCACTCGTCCTGTGGGAGACCGCTGTGTGTTGGCAGGATATTCGACTGTGGGACCATCACAGCAGAGCCCGGTCCTGCCCTGACCCGATTTTCACACGCATGCACTATCCTGCAGTAGTCACTGGGCAGTGATCAGGAGCAGGAACCCTGGCTGATTTCCCCTCTCTCTAACCCAGGGGTCACTGGACAGTGATCAGGAGCAGGAACCTGGCTGATTTCCCCTCTCTCTAACCCAGGGGTCACCGGACAGTGATCAGGAGCAGGAACCCTGGCTGATTTCCCCACTCTCTAACCCAGGGTCACTGGACAGTGATCAGGAAACCTGGCTTATTTCCCCTCTCTCTAACCCAGGGGTCACTGGACAGTGATCAGGAGCAGGAACCCTGGCTGATTTCCCCTCTCTCTAACCCAGGGGTCACTGGGCAGTGATCAGGAGCAGGAACCCTGGCTGATTTCCTCTCTCTCTAACCCAGGGGTCACTGGACAGTGATCAGGAGCAGGAACCCTGGCTGATTTCCTCTCTCTCTAACCCAGGGGTCGCTGGACAGTGATCAGGAGCAGGAACCCTGGCTGATTTCCTCTCTCTCTAACCCAGGGGTCACTGGACAGTGATCAGGAACCCTGGCTGATTTCCCCTCTCTCTAACCCAGGGGGTCACTGGACAGTGATCAGAAGCAGGAACCCGGGCTGATTTCCCCTCTCTCTAACCCAGGGGTCACTGGACAGTGATCAGGAGCAGGAACCCTGGCTGTAAGTTACCATTGAATCTACTTCCAATTCCCTTTCAGGCAGCGCATTCCAGATCACAACTCGCTGCTTAAAAAAATGTTTCCACGTGCCGCCTCTGGCTCTTTTCCCAATTACCTTAAATCTGTGTCCTCTGGTTGCTGACAAACCTGCCACTGGAAACAGTTTCTCCTATTTTACTTTACAAAACCATTCATGATTTTGAACACCTCCATCAAATCTCCCCTTAACCTTCTCAGTTTCCAACTCGATGACTCGGTTTCATGCCTGTTGTAAAACAGTGAGTCAGGCTCAGTGAGCTAAATGGCCTCCACCCTAAAGCCCAGCTCGGCTGGTCCTCAGATGCAGAGATGAGTATCGGTGTCCATCATTGGAAGGAAGGTTGAAAGGCCGAGTGCATATTTCTCAGGAGCCTGAGATGACTAGCTGTTCGCCAGAGTACTGAATCAGTGCCGCACTGTCAGAGGGGCAGTACTGAGGGAGTGCCGCACTGTTGGAGGGGCTGTACTGAGGAAGAGCCGCACTGTCGGAGGGGCAGTACTGAGGAAGAGCCGCACTGTCGGGGCAGTACTGAGGGAGTGCTGCACTGTCGGAGGGGCAGTACTGAGGGAGAGCCGCACTGTCGGAGGGGCAGTACTGAGGGAGCGCCGCACTGTCGGAGGGGCAGTACTGAGGGAGCGCCGCACTGTCGGAGGGGCAGTACTGAGGGAGCGCCGCACTGTCGGAGGGGCAGTACTGAGGGAGCGCCGCACTGTCGGAGGGGCAGTACTGAGGGAGCGCCGCACTGTCGGAGGGGCAGTACTGAGGGAGCGCCGCACTGTCGGAGGGGCAGTACTGAGGGAGCGCCGCACTGTCGGAGGGGCAGTACTGAGGGAGCGCCGCACTGTCGGAGGGGCAGTACTGAGGGAGCGCCGCACTGTCGGAGGGGCAGTACTGAGGGAGCGCCGCACTGTCGGGGGGGGCAGTACTGAGGGAGCGCCGCACTGTCAGAGGGGCAGTACTGAGGGTGCGCCGCACTGTCGGGGGGGCAGTACTGAGGGAGCGCCGCACTGTCGGGGGGGCAGTACTGAGGGAGTGCCGCACTGTTGGAGGGGCAGTACTGAGGGAGTGCCGCACTGTCGGAGGGGCAGTACTGAGGCAGCGCCGCACTGTCGGAGGGGCAGTACTGAGGAAGAGCCGCACTGTCGGAGGGTCAGTACTGAGGGAGTGCCGCACTGTCGGAGGGGCAGTACTGAGGGAGTGCCGCACTGTCGGGGGGGCTGTACTGAGGAAGAGCCGCACTGTCGGAGGGGCTGTACTGAGGAAGAGCCGCACTGTCGGAGGGGCGGTACTGAGGGAGAGCCGCACTGTCGGGGGGGCAGTACTGAGGGAGTGCTGCACTGTCGGAGGTGAGTCTTCTGGATAAGATGTTAAACCGAGACCCCGTCTGCTCTCTCACGTGGGTGTAAAAGATCCCACAGCCACTATTTCGAAGAAGAGCAAGGGAGTTCTCCCCGGTGTCCTGTGGCCAATATTTATCCCTCCACCTACATCAGTAAAGAGCAGATTATCTGGTCATTATCACATGGCTGTTTGTGGGAGCTTGCTGTGCGCAAATCGGCTGCCGCGCTCCCTCCATTACAACAGTGACTACACTTCAGTGGCTGTGAATGGTTTTGGGACGTCCTGAGGTGGTGGGAGCTGCTGTAGAAATGCAAGCTCTTCCTGGCGGGTTCCTGGAACTTCTGCAACTGCTTCTCACCAAAACCTTCATAAAACCAGAGAGGAAAAAAATCCACGAACAAAACATTTTAAAAGTTGAATGGAGTCACGTGTGCTCCCAATGTGTCCCGCAGCATCAGACTAATGCCCATCAATTCACGTCTGTAATTAATGCAGGTTTACTGGGTTAAAATCTGCAGAACAAGCGCTGACCCCAGTCAATGCCAATTACATCGTTCCTCATTCGCCTCCGTCCCAGCTTGAAACAGATGATGACAGAGCCGGAAACACTGAGGAAAAGTGGACGGAGACAATGAGACAGGGACAAGCTCCCAGGGGCGGGAGAGGAGTGACCGGGGGGGGGGGGGGAAGAGAGCGTGGGGAGTGACCGGGGGGGGGGGGGGGGGGGGGCGGCGGGGAAAGTGACCGGGGGATGTGGGGGGGAGAAGAGAGTGACCGGGGGAGGGGGGGAGGGAGAGTGACCGGGGGAGGGGGGAGGGAGAGTGACCGGGGGAGGGGGGAGGGAGAGTGACCGGGGGGTTGGGGAGGGAGAGTGACCGGGGGGTTGGGGAGGGAGTGACCGGGGGAGGGGGAGTGACCGGGGGGTTGGGGAGGGAGTGACCGGAGGAGGGGGAGTGACCGGGTGGTGGGGATGGGCAGTAATTGTGGCCGGAGAGCTTCACTCCTGATCAGATGAGGCCGTGCAGGGGTTTTAAAACAAGAATGGCAGTCTTGGGGCACAGGGAGCCTGCGAGTGGGGTGATGCAGGCCAGAGACCAGGTGCAACACAGGACAGACGGCAAGAGTTATGACCCACAAATATCTGTAAGCACTTTTAGAATTTATTATGAAACCCGTGAGCGCAGTCTGGGCCCCCCGCCCCCCGAATAACAACCAAAGAAACAACATAATAAAGATCACGCGATATTGAGTCGGTTTAGTTTCCGTCCGGCAGCCAGTGCTGACATTGCTTCGTACAATAAGCAATCACTACATCAACTTGTACCTAACATTTTCTATCAACAGAATTTAAAATTATAATTGTAAACAGCATTAAAAAATATTGGGAGTTACGGGAAACCTGCATGCACAATACATAAAAGGTGAGATTCAAGGGCAAAGGGAAAGTTTAAGAACCCAAACCAGGGAAGCCTGGTGCGATGTTTAAGTTTGTGTCCGAGTCCCGGGACAGGTTCTGGTCTCTGCGACTGGGAGAGTGCCTGTTCAAAGTTCAGAAACGCAGCTCCGAATCCATCCGTGCTGCAACCGTGTTACCGTGAAGAACGGTTGCAAACATTGTTAAAATTAAGTATTAAAAAATACATTTGCTCTAACGAAAGAAACCAGGAATTATCAAGACATCGAGTGAGACAAGGAACCAAACAAGATTGCAGCAAGTAGTCATTAGATGAGCAAGGTTAGAGGCTGCAATCGGTAACCGAGGGAGAGAGGAGCTCGCAGACAGTAACCGAGGGAGAGAGGAGCTCGCAGACAGTAACCGAGGGAGAGAGGAGCTCGCAGACAGTAACCGAGGGAGAGGGGAGCTCGCAGACAGTAACCGAGGGAGAGGGGAGCTCGCAGACAGTAACCGAGGGAGAGGGGAGCTCGCAGACAGTAACCGAGGGAGAGGGGAGCTCGCAGACAGTAACCGAGGGAGAGGGGAGCTCGCAGACAGTAACAGAGGGAGAGGGGAGCTCGCAGACAGTAACAGAGGGAGAGGGGAGCTCGCAGACAGTAACAGAGGGAGAGGGGAGCTCGCAGACAGTAACAGAGGGAGAGGGGAGCTCGCAGACAGTAACAGAGGGAGAGGGGAGCTCGCAGACAGTAACAGAGGGAGAGGGGAGCTCGCAGACAGTAACAGAGGGAGAGAGGAGCTCGCAGACAGTAACAGAGGGAGAGAGGAGCTCGCAGACAGTAACAGAGGGAGAGAGGAGCATGTGATCACAATCCAAGTTCCCTGTAATTTTTTTGGGTGCGCGGCCCATTTAAGGGGCTCTAAATGCTGTGCATGCGCGGATTTTACATTGACATGCCAGCAAACCAGCCGCGCACCTCACAGGGAACACATAACAATCCGTACTATCCACCAATACGTCACTCTGTCTCCAGGATTTCTGAGCTTCGTTGCTCGTCCCTGATTGAAAGAATAAAATATTCGAAGGGGTAAGAAATGATAAATACTGGAGACTTTCTCTCCAACTTACAGGACTCTCCCAGTCACCCACAAATGGATCGGATAAAAACACAACCATGATTCGCAAGTCTCTGTTAGTCTAAAAACACGCCCCCCACCACCCCTGCCCTGTTCATTTCCAAAGGGGGTGGAGGAATCTGAAACTGTCTTATTCATACCCCTGAACCCCAAACATTTAACACTTCCTCTGTACAATGGAACCCCTCCCCCGCACACCATCCGAAATAAAACGACACAAGTCCTTAAGAAACAGTACAGATCGAAACAGGTAAATACGGAGCACCCAAAGTGACCATGCCCGGCCTGTGCACTGCAGGTAGAAACAGGTGAAGAATTTCGCAGATCACAGACCACGCAAGCGAGTGGAATCCTGCACGGTATCTTCACCATTGGTCCCGAGCTCATTCATTTGTCCGGGATGTCAATAAATTAGGTATATACACACTGTGCGCGCGCACACTCGCTCAGCCGCGCACTCACACGCTCGCTCAGTCGCGCGCACACGGTCGCGCGCTCACACGCTCGCTCGCGCGCACACGGTCACGCGCTCGCTCGGTCGTGCGCACACGGTCGCTCGGACACGCCCGCGCGCACGGTCACACGCCCGCTCGGTCGCGCACCCGCTCGCACACCCACACACTCACTCGGTCGCGCACCCACTCGCACACCCACACACTCACTCAGTCCCGCACTCACTCGGTCGTGCACTCACTCGGTCGCGCGCTCGCTCGGTCGCGCGCTAACGCGCTCACTCGGTCGCGCGCTCACTCGGTCGCTCGCTCACTCGGT
Source organism: Squalus acanthias (assembly GCA_030390025.1). Lineage (NCBI taxonomy): Eukaryota > Metazoa > Chordata > Chondrichthyes > Squaliformes > Squalidae > Squalus > Squalus acanthias. Next base: position 97,511,256 of record CM059438.1, on the reverse strand, counting down.
CGCGCGCTCACACGCTCGCGCGCTCACACGCTCACTCAGTCGCGCGCTCACACGCTCACTCGGTCGCGCGCTCACACGCTCACTCGGTCGCACGCTCACTCGGTCGCGCGCTCACACGCTCACTCAGTCGCGCGCTCACACGCTCACTCGGTCGCGCGCTCACACGCTCACTCGGTCGCGCGCTCACACGCACACTCGGTCGCACGCTCACTCGGTCGCGCGCTCACACGCTCACTCGGTCGTGCGGCTGTATGCTGGGTGAATGATCATCGATGGAATGTGCTTGTCAGGGTCTCTCTCATCAGGTTGAGTCATTTAAAAAAAGAACAGCACAGCCTTAGAATCCGCTGAGGTAAGGTTCTGGTTGTGCGGGCCTGGAACAGGACAAGCCCTCTGTGCCTAAACTGTAGATCCAGAGCCAGATTGCAAGGTGGCCCTGGGGTCTATTCAGATTCACTGGTGTCCGAGGAGCTGGAGCCGCTGGAGCTTGTGCTGCCTGATTCAGAGGATGAACTGCTGCTGCCGCTGAGCCGTGAGGGACCCCCTCCCTGCCCGGGGTCCGATTTCTCCACTGTTGGAAAAAATACCCGACGGTTAGAGCGGAAACACAGCAGCAAACAGTATTTGAACTTCATTCTTGGGGTGTGGACGTCGCTGGCAAGGCCGGCATTTATTGCCCACCAAGTCCCCCTCGCTCCACTCCACCAATCTCCAGAACAGGTTCATCGCTGCTTGCCACGTCTTTCAGCAGCTACTGGGAACATTAGAAACAGGAGGAGGCCATTCAGCCCCTCCAGCCTATTCTACCATTTAATCTGGCTGATCTGATTAACTCCATTTACCCACCTTTGCTCCATATCCCTCAATACCCTTACAGAAACATAGACATAGAAAAATAGGAGCAGGAGTAGGCCATTCGGCCCTTCGAGCCTGCTCCGCCATTCAATATGATCATGGCTGATCCTCTATCTCAATACCATATTCCCGCTCTCTCCCCATACCCCTTGATGCCTTTTGTGTCTAGAAATCTATCTATCGCCTTCTTAAATATATTCAGTGACTTGGCCTCCACAGCCTTCTGTGGTAGAGAATTCCACAGGTTCACCACCCTCAGTGAAGAAATTTCTCCTCATCTCAGTCCTAAATGTCCTACCCCATATCCTGAGACTGTGACCCCTCGTTCTAGACCCCCCAGCCAGGGGAAACATCCTCCCTGCATCCAGTCTGTCTAGCCCTGTCAGAATTTTATACTTTTCAATGAGATCCCCTCTCATTCTTCTAAACTCTAGTGAATACAGGCCTAGTCGACCCAATCTCTCCTCATACGACAGTCCTGCCATCCCAGGAATCAGTCTGGTGAACCTTCGCTGCACTCCCTCTATGGCAAGTATATCCTTTCTTAGGTAAGGAGACCAAAACTGCACACAGTACTCCAGGTGTGGTTTCAGCAAGGCCCTGTATAACTGTAGTAAGACATCCTTGCTCCTGTACTCAAATCCTCTTGCAATGAAGGCCAACATACCATTTGCCTTCCTAACTGCTTGCTGCACCTGCATGTTTGCTTTCAGTGACTGGTGTACAAGGACACCCAGGTCCCTTTGTACATCAACATTTCCCAATCTATCACCTTTTAAATAATACTCTGCCTTTCTGTTTTTCCTACCGAAGTGGATAACTTCACATTTATCCACGTTATACTGCATCTGCCATGTATTTGCCCACTCACTCAACTTGAAGCCTCTTTGCATCCTCCTCACAATCCCACCTAGTTTCGTGTCGTCAGCAAACTTGGAAATATTACATTTGGTTGCCTCATCCAAATCATTGATATATATTGTGAATAGCTGGGGCCCAAGCACTGATCCCTGCGGTACCCCACTAGTCACCGCCTGCCACCCCGAAAAAGACCCATTTATTCCTACTCTCTGTTATCCAACAAAAGTCCACTGAGGTTGTTGGTGACTGGATCCAGTTCCCTCCCGGGCAGTGGGTGGAGCTTTACCTTTCTTGTTGGGTTTCTTGCTGTGATTGAGTTGCCCGCTCATGTCCTGCAATCGCTTCTCCAGCTCCTTCTTCTTCTCCAGAGCAAGCTCCTCCTTCGTTTTCCCCTGAGCTCTTCTTCGATGGTACAGCTAAATCACAACAGGTCCATCATTAAACTCACCCAACAAAGCAAATAATTCATTAACCAGAACAATCCATCATCCGCCTCGACAT
>CM059438.1:97424400-97508539 GCA_030390025.1 Squalus acanthias | reverse complement strand
ACCCCAGTGAGTGTCTGTGGAACCCGTACCCCAGTGAGAGTCAGTGTCTGTGGACCCGTACCCCAGTGAGAGTCAGTGTCTGTGGAACTGTACCCCAGTGAGAGTCAGTGTCTGTGGAAACCGTACCCCAGTGAGAGTCAGTGTCTGTGGAACCCGTACCCCAGTGAGAGTCAGTGTCTGTGGAACCCGTACCCCAGTGAGAGTCAGTGTCTGTGGAACTGTACCCCAGTGAGAGTCAGTGTCTGTGGAACCCGTACCCCAGTGAGAGTCAGTGTCTGTGGAACCCGTACCCCAGTGAGAGTCAGTGTCTGTGGAACCCGTACCCCAGTGAGAGTCAGTGTCTGTGGAACCCGTACCCCAGTGAGAGTCAGTGTCTGTGGAACCGTACCCCAGTGAGAGTCAGTGTCTGTGGAAACCGTACCCCAGTGAGAGTCAGTGTCTGTGGAACCCGTACCCAGTGAGAGTCAGTGTCTGTGGAACCCGTACCCCAGTGAGAGTCAGTGTCTGTGGAAACCGTACCCCAGTGAGAGTCAGTGGTGTGGAAACCGTACCCCAGTGAGAGTCAGTGTCTGTGGAAACCGTACCCCAGTGAGAGTCAGTGTGTGTGGAACCCGTACCCCAGTGAGAGTCAGTGTCTGTGGAACCCGTACCCCAGTGAGAGTCAGTGTGTGTGGAACCCGTACCCAGTGAGAGTCAGTGTCTGTGGAACCCGTACCCCAGTGAGAGTCAGTGTGTGTGGAACCCGTACCCCAGTGAGAGTCAGTGTCTGTGGAACCCGTACCCCAGTGAGAGTCAGTGTCTGTGGAACCGTACCCCAGTGAGAGTCAGTGTCTGTGGAACCCGTACCCAGTGAGAGTCAGTGTCTGTGGAACCGTACCCCAGTGAGAGTCAGTGTCTGTGGAACCCGTACCCCAGTGAGAGTCAGTGTGTGTGGAAACCGTACCCCAGTGAGAGTCAGTGTCTGTGGAACGTACCCCAGTGAGAGACAGTGTCTGTGGAACCGTACCCCAGTGAGAGTCAGTGTCTGTGGGACCCGTACCCCAGTGAGAGTCAGTGTCTGTGGACCCGTACCCCAGTGAGAGTCAGTGTCTGTGGAACCCGTACCCCAGTGAGAGTCAGTGTCTGTGGAACCGTACCCCAGTGAGAGTCAGTGTCTGTGGAACCCGTACCCCAGTGAGAGTCAGTGTCTGTGGAACCCGTACCCCAGTGAGAGTCAGTGTCTGTGGAACCCGTACCCCAGTGAGAGTCAGTGTCTGTGGAACCGTACCCCAGTGAGAGTCAGTGTCTGTGGAACCCGTACCCCAGTGAGAGTCAGTGTCTGTGGAACCCGTACCCCAGTGAGAGTCAGTGTCTGTGGAACCGTACCCCAGTGAGAGTCAGTGTCTGTGGAACCCGTACCCCAGTGAGAGTCAGTGTCTGTGGAACCCGTACCCCAGTGAGAGTCAGTGTCTGTGGAACCGTACCCCAGTGAGAGTCAGTGTCTGTGGAACCGTACCCCAGTGAGAGTCAGTGTCTGTGGAACCCGTACCCCAGTGAGAGTCAGTGTCTGTGGAAACCGTACCCCAGTGAGAGTCAGTGTCTGTGGAACCCGTACCCCAGTGAGAGTCAGTGTGTGTGGAACCGTACCCCAGTGAGAGTCAGTGTCTGTGGAACCCGTACCCCAGTGAGAGTCAGTGTCTGTGGAACCCTACCCCAGTGAGAGTCAGTGTCTGTGGAACCCGTACCCCAGTGAGAGTCAGTGTCTGTGGAACCCGTACCCCAGTGAGAGTCAGTGTCTGTGGAACCCGTACCCCAGTGAGAGTCAGTGTCTGTGGAACCGTACCCCAGTGAGAGTCAGTGTCTGTGGAACCGTACCCCAGTGAGAGTCAGTGTCTGTGGAACCCGTACCCAGTGAGAGTCAGTGTGTGTGGAACCCGTACCCCAGTGAGAGTCAGTGTCTGTGGAACCCGTACCCCAGTGAGAGTCAGTGTCTGTGGAACCCGTACCCCAGTGAGAGTCAGTGTCTGTGGAAACCGTACCCCAGTGAGAGTCAGTGTCTGTGGAACCCGTACCCCAGTGAGAGTCAGTGTCTGTGGAACCCGTACCCCAGTGAGAGTCAGTGTCTGTGGAACCGTACCCCAGTGAGAGTCAGTGTCTGTGGAACCGTACCCCAGTGAGAGTCAGTGTCTGTGGAACCGTACCCCAGTGAGAGTCAGTGTGTGTGGAACCCGTACCCCAGTGAGAGTCAGTGTCTGTGAACCCGTACCCCAGTGAGAGTCAGTGTCTGTGGAACCCGTACCCCAGTGAGAGTCAGTGTCTGTGGAACCCGTACCCCAGTGAGAGTCAGTGTCTGTGGAACCCGTACCCCAGTGAGAGTCAGTGTCTGTGAACCCACCCCAGTGAGAGTCAGTGTTGTGGAACCCGTACCCAGTGAGAGTCAGTGTCTGTGGGTACCCCAGTGAGAGTCAGTGTGTGGAACCCGTACCCCAGTGAGAGTCAGTGTCTGTGGAACCCGTACCCCAGTGAGAGTCAGTGTGTGTGGAACCGTACCCCAGTGAGAGTCAGTGTCTGTGGAAACCGTACCCCAGTGAGAGTCAGTGTGTGTGGAAACCGTACCCCAGTGAGAGTCAGTGTCTGTGGAACCCGTACCCCAGTGAGAGTCAGTGTCTGTGGAACCCGTACCCCAGTGAGAGTCAGTGTGTGTGGAACCCGTACCCCAGTGAGAGTCAGTGTCTGTGGAACCCGTACCCCAGTGAGAGTCAGTGTCTGTGGAACCGTACCCCAGTGAGAGTCAGTGTCTGTGGAACCCGTACCCCAGTGAGAGTCAGTGTCTGTGGAACCCGTACCCCAGTGAGAGTCAGTGTCTGTGGAACCCGTACCCCAGTGAGAGTCAGTGTCTGTGGAACTGTACCCCAGTGAGAGTCAGTGTCTGTGGAACCCGTACCCAGTGAGAGTCAGTGTCTGTGGAACCCGTACCCCAGTGAGAGTCAGTGTCTGTGGAACCCGTACCCCAGTGAGAGTCAGTGTCTGTGGAACCCGTACCCCAGTGAGAGTCAGTGTCTGTGGAACCGTACCCCAGTGAGAGTCAGTGTCTGTGGAACCGTACCCCAGTGAGAGTCAGTGTCTGTGGAACCCGTACCCCAGTGAGAGTCAGTGTCTGTGGAACCCGTCCCAGTGAGAGTCAGTGTCTGTGGAACCCGTACCCCAGTGAGAGTCAGTGTCTGTGGAACCCGTACCCCAGTGAGAGTCAGTGTCTGTGGAACCCGTACCCCAGTGAGAGTCAGTGTCTGTGGAACCCGTACCCCAGTGAGAGTCAGTGTCTGTGGAACCGTACCCCAGTGAGAGTCAGTGTCTGTGGAACCGTACCCCAGTGAGAAGTGTCTGTGGGCCCAGTGAGAGTCAGTGTCTGTGGAACCCGTACCCCAGTGAGAGTCAGTGTCTGTGGAAACCGTACCCAGTGAGAGTCAGTGTCTGTGGAACCCGTACCCCAGTGAGAGTCAGTGTCTGTGGAACCGTACCCCAGTGAGAGTCAGTGTCTGTGAAACCGTACCCCAGTGAGAGTCAGTGTGTGTGGAACCCGTACCCCAGTGAGAGTCAGTGTCTGTGGAACCCGTACCCCAGTGAGAGTCAGTGTCTGTGGAACCCGTACCCCAGTGAGAGTCAGTGTCTGTGGAACCCGTACCCCAGTGAGAGTCAGTGTCTGTGGAACCCGTACCCCAGTGAGAGTCAGTGTCTGTGGAACCCGTACCCCAGTGAGAGTCAGTGTCTGTGGAACCGTACCCCAGTGAGAGTCAGTGTCTGTGGAACCCGTACCCCAGTGAGAGTCAGTGTCTGTGGAACCGTACCCCAGTGAGAGTCTGTGTGGAACCCGTACCCCAGTGAGAGTCAGTGTCTGTGGAACCGTACCCCAGTGAGAGTCAGTGTCTGTGGAACCCGTACCCCAGTGAGAGTCAGTGTCTGTGGAACCGTACCCCAGTGAGAGTCAGTGTCTGTGGAACCCGTACCCCAGTGAGAGTCAGTGTCTGTGGAACCCGTACCCCAGTGAGAGTCAGTGTCTGTGGAACCCGTACCCCAGTGAGAGTCAGTGTCTGTGGAACCCGTACCCCAGTGAGAGTCAGTGTCTGTGGAACCCGTACCCCAGTGAGAGTCAGTGTCTGTGGAACCCGTACCCCAGTGAGAGTCAGTGTCTGTGGAACCCGTACCCCAGTGAGAGTCAGTGTCTGTGGAACCCGTACCCCAGTGAGAGTCAGTGTCTGTGGAACTGTACCCCAGTGAGAGTCAGTGTCTGTGGAACCCGTACCCCAGTGAGAGTCAGTGTCTGTGGAACCCGTACCCCAGTGAGAGTCAGTGTCTGTGGAAACCGTACCCCAGTGAGAGTCAGTGTCTGTGGAACCCGTACCCCAGTGAGAGTCAGTGTCTGTGGAACCCGTACCCCAGTGAGAGTCAGTGTCTGTGGAACCCGTACCCCAGTGAGAGTCAGTGTCTGTGGAACCCGTACCCCAGTGAGAGTCAGTGTCTGTGGAACCCGTACCCCAGTGAGAGTCAGTGTCTGTGGAACCCGTACCCCAGTGAGAGTCAGTGTCTGTGGAACCCGTACCCCAGTGAGAGTCAGTGTCTGTGGAACCCGTACCCCAGTGAGAGTCAGTGTCTGTGGAACCCGTACCCCAGTGAGAGTCAGTGTCTGTGGAACCCGTACCCCAGTGAGAGTCAGTGTCTGTGGAACCGTACCCCAGTGAGAGTCAGTGTCTGTGGAACCCGTACCCCAGTGAGAGTCAGTGTCTGTGGAACCCGTACCCCAGTGAGAGTCAGTGTCTGTGGAACCCGTACCCCAGTGAGAGTCAGTGTCTGTGGAACCCGTACCCCAGTGAGAGTCAGTGTCTGTGGAACCCGTACCCCAGTGAGAGTCAGTGTCTGTGGAACCCGTACCCCAGTGAGAGTCAGTGTCTGTGGAACCCGTACCCCAGTGAGAGTCAGTGTCTGTGGAACCCGTACCCCAGTGAGAGTCAGTGTCTGTGGAACCCGTACCCCAGTGAGAGTCAGTGTCTGTGGAACCGTACCCCAGTGAGAGTCAGTGTCTGTGGAACCCGTACCCCAGTGAGAGTCAGTGTCTGTGGAACCCGTACCCCAGTGAGAGTCAGTGTCTGTGGAACCCGTACCCCAGTGAGAGTCAGTGTCTGTGGAACCCGTACCCCAGTGAGAGTCAGTGTCTGTGGAACCCGTACCCCAGTGAGAGTCAGTGTCTGTGGAACCCGTACCCCAGTGAGAGTCAGTGTCTGTGGAACCCGTACCCCAGTGAGAGTCAGTGTCTGTGGAACCCGTACCCCAGTGAGAGTCAGTGTCTGTGGAACCCGTACCCCAGTGAGAGTCAGTGTCTGTGGAACCCGTACCCCAGTGAGAGTCAGTGTCTGTGGAACCCGTACCCCAGTGAGAGTCAGTGTCTGTGGAACCCGTACCCCAGTGAGAGTCAGTGTCTGTGGAACCCGTACCCCAGTGAGAGTCAGTGTCTGTGGAACCCGTACCCCAGTGAGAGTCAGTGTCTGTGGAACCCGTACCCCAGTGAGAGTCAGTGTCTGTGGAACCCGTACCCCAGTGAGAGTCAGTGTCTGTGGAACCCGTACCCCAGTGAGAGTCAGTGTCTGTGGAACCCGTACCCCAGTGAGAGTCAGTGTCTGTGGAACCCGTACCCCAGTGAGAGTCAGTGTCTGTGGAACCCGTACCCCAGTGAGAGTCAGTGTCTGTGGAACCCGTACCCCAGTGAGAGTCAGTGTCTGTGGAACCCGTACCCCAGTGAGAGTCAGTGTCTGTGGAACCCGTACCCCAGTGAGAGTCAGTGTCTGTGGAACCCGTACCCCAGTGAGAGTCAGTGTCTGTGGAACCCGTACCCCAGTGAGAGTCAGTGTCTGTGGAACCCGTACCCCAGTGAGAGTCAGTGTCTGTGGAACCCGTACCCCAGTGAGAGTCAGTGTCTGTGGAACCCGTACCCCAGTGAGAGTCAGTGTCTGTGGAACCGTACCCCAGTGAGAGTCAGTGTCTGTGGAACCCGTACCCCAGTGAGAGTCAGTGTGTGTGGAACCCGTACCCCAGTGAGAGTCAGTGTCTGTGGAACCCGTACCCCAGTGAGAGTCAGTGTCTGTGGAACCCGTACCCCAGTGAGAGTCAGTGTCTGTGGAACCCGTACCCCAGTGAGAGTCAGTGTGTGTGGAACCCGTACCCCAGTGAGAGTCAGTGTCTGTGGAACCCGTACCCCAGTGAGAGTCAGTGTGTGTGGAACCGTACCCCAGTGAGAGTCAGTGTCTGTGGAACCCGTACCCCAGTGAGAGTCAGTGTCTGTGGAACCGTACCCCAGTGAGAGTCAGTGTCTGTGGAACCCGTACCCCAGTGAGAGTCAGTGTCTGTGGAACCCGTACCCCAGTGAGAGTCAGTGTCTGTGGAACCCGTACCCCAGTGAGAGTCAGTGTCTGTGGAACCCGTACCCCAGTGAGAGTCAGTGTCTGTGGAACCCGTACCCCAGTGAGAGTCAGTGTCTGTGGAACCCGTACCCCAGTGAGAGTCAGTGTCTGTGGAACCGTACCCCAGTGAGAGTCAGTGTCTGTGGAACCCGTACCCCAGTGAGAGTCAGTGTCTGTGGAACCGTACCCCAGTGAGAGTCAGTGTCTGTGGAACCCGTACCCCAGTGAGAGTCAGTGTCTGTGGAACCCGTACCCCAGTGAGAGTCAGTGTCTGTGGAACCCGTACCCCAGTGAGAGTCAGTGTCTGTGGAACCCGTACCCCAGTGAGAGTCAGTGTCTGTGGAACCCGTACCCCAGTGAGAGTCAGTGTCTGTGGAACCCGTACCCCAGTGAGAGTCAGTGTCTGTGGAACCCGTACCCCAGTGAGAGTCAGTGTCTGTGGAACCCGTACCCCAGTGAGAGTCAGTGTGTGTGGAACCCGTACCCCAGTGAGAGTCAGTGTCTGTGGAACCCGTACCCCAGTGAGAGTCAGTGTCTGTGGAACCCGTACCCCAGTGAGAGTCAGTGTCTGTGGAACCGTACCCCAGTGAGAGTCAGTGTCTGTGGAACCCGTACCCCAGTGAGAGTCAGTGTCTGTGGAACCCGTACCCCAGTGAGAGTCAGTGTCTGTGGAACCCGTACCCCAGTGAGAGTCAGTGTCTGTGGAACCCGTACCCCAGTGAGAGTCAGTGTCTGTGGAACCCGTACCCCAGTGAGAGTCAGTGTCTGTGGAACCCGTACCCCAGTGAGAGTCAGTGTCTGTGGAACCCGTACCCCAGTGAGAGTCAGTGTCTGTGGAACCCGTACCCCAGTGAGAGTCAGTGTCTGTGGAACCCGTACCCCAGTGAGAGTCAGTGTCTGTGGAACCGTACCCCAGTGAGAGTCAGTGTCTGTGGAACCCGTACCCCAGTGAGAGTCAGTGTCTGTGGAACCCGTACCCCAGTGAGAGTCAGTGTCTGTGGAACCCGTACCCCAGTGAGAGTCAGTGTCTGTGGAACCCGTACCCCAGTGAGAGTCAGTGTCTGTGGAACCCGTACCCCAGTGAGAGTCAGTGTCTGTGGAACCCGTACCCCAGTGAGAGTCAGTGTCTGTGGAACCCGTACCCCAGTGAGAGTCAGTGTCTGTGGAACCCGTACCCCAGTGAGAGTCAGTGTCTGTGGAACCCGTACCCCAGTGAGAGTCAGTGTCTGTGGAACCCGTACCCCAGTGAGAGTCAGTGTCTGTGGAACCCGTACCCCAGTGAGAGTCAGTGTCTGTGGAACCCGTACCCCAGTGAGAGTCAGTGTCTGTGGAACCCGTACCCCAGTGAGAGTCAGTGTCTGTGGAACCCGTACCCCAGTGAGAGTCAGTGTCTGTGGAACCCGTACCCCAGTGAGAGTCAGTGTCTGTGGAACCCGTACCCCAGTGAGAGTCAGTGTCTGTGGAACCCGTACCCCAGTGAGAGTCAGTGTCTGTGGAACCCGTACCCCAGTGAGAGTCAGTGTCTGTGGAACCCGTACCCCAGTGAGAGTCAGTGTCTGTGGAACCCGTACCCCAGTGAGAGTCAGTGTCTGTGGAACCCGTACCCCAGTGAGAGTCAGTGTCTGTGGAACCCGTACCCCAGTGAGAGTCAGTGTCTGTGGAACCCGTACCCCAGTGAGAGTCAGTGTCTGTGGAACCCGTACCCCAGTGAGAGTCAGTGTCTGTGGAACCCGTACCCCAGTGAGAGTCAGTGTCTGTGGAACCCGTACCCCAGTGAGAGTCAGTGTCTGTGGAACCCGTACCCCAGTGAGAGTCAGTGTCTGTGGAACCCGTACCCCAGTGAGAGTCAGTGTCTGTGGAACCCGTACCCCAGTGAGAGTCAGTGTCTGTGGAACCCGTACCCCAGTGAGAGTCAGTGTCTGTGGAACCCGTACCCCAGTGAGAGTCAGTGTCTGTGGAACCCGTACCCCAGTGAGAGTCAGTGTCTGTGGAACCCGTACCCCAGTGAGAGTCAGTGTCTGTGGAACCCGTACCCCAGTGAGAGTCAGTGTCTGTGGAACCCGTACCCCAGTGAGAGTCAGTGTCTGTGGAACCCGTACCCCAGTGAGAGTCAGTGTCTGTGGAACCCGTACCCCAGTGAGAGTCAGTGTCTGTGGAACCCGTACCCCAGTGAGAGTCAGTGTCTGTGGAACCCGTACCCCAGTGAGAGTCAGTGTCTGTGGAACCCGTACCCCAGTGAGAGTCAGTGTCTGTGGAACCCGTACCCCAGTGAGAGTCAGTGTCTGTGGAACCCGTACCCCAGTGAGAGTCAGTGTCTGTGGAACCCGTACCCCAGTGAGAGTCAGTGTCTGTGGAACCCGTACCCCAGTGAGAGTCAGTGTCTGTGGAACCCGTACCCCAGTGAGAGTCAGTGTCTGTGGAACCCGTACCCCAGTGAGAGTCAGTGTCTGTGGAACCCGTACCCCAGTGAGAGTCAGTGTCTGTGGAACCCGTACCCCAGTGAGAGTCAGTGTCTGTGGAACCCGTACCCCAGTGAGAGTCAGTGTCTGTGGAACCCGTACCCCAGTGAGAGTCAGTGTCTGTGGAACCCGTACCCCAGTGAGAGTCAGTGTCTGTGGAACCCGTACCCCAGTGAGAGTCAGTGTCTGTGGAACCCGTACCCCAGTGAGAGTCAGTGTCTGTGGAACCCGTACCCCAGTGAGAGTCAGTGTCTGTGGAACCCGTACCCCAGTGAGAGTCAGTGTCTGTGGAACCCGTACCCCAGTGAGAGTCAGTGTCTGTGGAACCCGTACCCCAGTGAGAGTCAGTGTCTGTGGAACCCGTACCCCAGTGAGAGTCAGTGTCTGTGGAACCCGTACCCCAGTGAGAGTCAGTGTCTGTGGAACCCGTACCCCAGTGAGAGTCAGTGTCTGTGGAACCCGTACCCCAGTGAGAGTCAGTGTCTGTGGAACCCGTACCCCAGTGAGAGTCAGTGTCTGTGGAACCCGTACCCCAGTGAGAGTCAGTGTCTGTGGAACCCGTACCCCAGTGAGAGTCAGTGTCTGTGGAACCCGTACCCCAGTGAGAGTCAGTGTCTGTGGAACCCGTACCCCAGTGAGAGTCAGTGTCTGTGGAACCCGTACCCCAGTGAGAGTCAGTGTCTGTGGAACCCGTACCCCAGTGAGAGTCAGTGTCTGTGGAACCCGTACCCCAGTGAGAGTCAGTGTCTGTGGAACCCGTACCCCAGTGAGAGTCAGTGTCTGTGGAACCCGTACCCCAGTGAGAGTCAGTGTCTGTGGAACCCGTACCCCAGTGAGAGTCAGTGTCTGTGGAACCCGTACCCCAGTGAGAGTCAGTGTCTGTGGAACCCGTACCCCAGTGAGAGTCAGTGTCTGTGGAACCCGTACCCCAGTGAGAGTCAGTGTCTGTGGAACCCGTACCCCAGTGAGAGTCAGTGTCTGTGGAACCCGTACCCCAGTGAGAGTCAGTGTCTGTGGAACCCGTACCCCAGTGAGAGTCAGTGTCTGTGGAACCCGTACCCCAGTGAGAGTCAGTGTCTGTGGAACCCGTACCCCAGTGAGAGTCAGTGTCTGTGGAACCCGTACCCCAGTGAGAGTCAGTGTCTGTGGAACCCGTACCCCAGTGAGAGTCAGTGTCTGTGGAACCCGTACCCCAGTGAGAGTCAGTGTCTGTGGAACCCGTACCCCAGTGAGAGTCAGTGTCTGTGGAACCCGTACCCCAGTGAGAGTCAGTGTCTGTGGAACCCGTACCCCAGTGAGAGTCAGTGTCTGTGGAACCCGTACCCCAGTGAGAGTCAGTGTCTGTGGAACCCGTACCCCAGTGAGAGTCAGTGTCTGTGGAACCCGTACCCCAGTGAGAGTCAGTGTCTGTGGAACCCGTACCCCAGTGAGAGTCAGTGTCTGTGGAACCCGTACCCCAGTGAGAGTCAGTGTCTGTGGAACCCGTACCCCAGTGAGAGTCAGTGTCTGTGGAACCCGTACCCCAGTGAGAGTCAGTGTCTGTGGAACCCGTACCCCAGTGAGAGTCAGTGTCTGTGGAACCCGTACCCCAGTGAGAGTCAGTGTCTGTGGAACCCGTACCCCAGTGAGAGTCAGTGTCTGTGGAACCCGTACCCCAGTGAGAGTCAGTGTCTGTGGAACCCGTACCCCAGTGAGAGTCAGTGTCTGTGGAACCCGTACCCCAGTGAGAGTCAGTGTCTGTGGAACCCGTACCCCAGTGAGAGTCAGTGTCTGTGGAACCCGTACCCCAGTGAGAGTCAGTGTCTGTGGAACCCGTACCCCAGTGAGAGTCAGTGTCTGTGGAACCCGTACCCCAGTGAGAGTCAGTGTCTGTGGAACCCGTACCCCAGTGAGAGTCAGTGTCTGTGGAACCCGTACCCCAGTGAGAGTCAGTGTCTGTGGAACCCGTACCCCAGTGAGAGTCAGTGTCTGTGGAACCCGTACCCCAGTGAGAGTCAGTGTCTGTGGAACCCGTACCCCAGTGAGAGTCAGTGTCTGTGGAACCCGTACCCCAGTGAGAGTCAGTGTCTGTGGAACCCGTACCCCAGTGAGAGTCAGTGTCTGTGGAACCCGTACCCCAGTGAGAGTCAGTGTCTGTGGAACCCGTACCCCAGTGAGAGTCAGTGTCTGTGGAACCCGTACCCCAGTGAGAGTCAGTGTCTGTGGAACCCGTACCCCAGTGAGAGTCAGTGTCTGTGGAACCCGTACCCCAGTGAGAGTCAGTGTCTGTGGAACCCGTACCCCAGTGAGAGTCAGTGTCTGTGGAACCCGTACCCCAGTGAGAGTCAGTGTCTGTGGAACCCGTACCCCAGTGAGAGTCAGTGTCTGTGGAACCCGTACCCCAGTGAGAGTCAGTGTCTGTGGAACCCGTACCCCAGTGAGAGTCAGTGTCTGTGGAACCCGTACCCCAGTGAGAGTCAGTGTCTGTGGAACCCGTACCCCAGTGAGAGTCAGTGTGTGTGGAACCCGTACCCCAGTGAGAGTCAGTGTCTGTGGAACCCGTACCCCAGTGAGAGTCAGTGTCTGTGGAACCCGTACCCCAGTGAGAGTCAGTGTCTGTGGAACCCGTACCCCAGTGAGAGTCAGTGTCTGTGGAACCCGTACCCCAGTGAGAGTCAGTGTCTGTGGAACCCGTACCCCAGTGAGAGTCAGTGTCTGTGGAACCCGTACCCCAGTGAGAGTCAGTGTCTGTGGAACCCGTACCCCAGTGAGAGTCAGTGTCTGTGGAACCCGTACCCCAGTGAGAGTCAGTGTCTGTGGAACCCGTACCCCAGTGAGAGTCAGTGTGTGTGGAACCCGTACCCCAGTGAGAGTCAGTGTCTGTGGAACCCGTACCCCAGTGAGAGTCAGTGTCTGTGGAACCCGTACCCCAGTGAGAGTCAGTGTCTGTGGAACCCGTACCCCAGTGAGAGTCAGTGTCTGTGGAACCCGTACCCCAGTGAGAGTCAGTGTCTGTGGAACCCGTACCCCAGTGAGAGTCAGTGTCTGTGGAACCCGTACCCCAGTGAGAGTCAGTGTCTGTGGAACCCGTACCCCAGTGAGAGTCAGTGTCTGTGGAACCCGTACCCCAGTGAGAGTCAGTGTCTGTGGAACCCGTACCCCAGTGAGAGTCAGTGTCTGTGGAACCCGTACCCCAGTGAGAGTCAGTGTCTGTGGAACCCGTACCCCAGTGAGAGTCAGTGTCTGTGGAACCCGTACCCCAGTGAGAGTCAGTGTCTGTGGAACCCGTACCCCAGTGAGAGTCAGTGTCTGTGGAACCCGTACCCCAGTGAGAGTCAGTGTCTGTGGAACCCGTACCCCAGTGAGAGTCAGTGTCTGTGGAACCCGTACCCCAGTGAGAGTCAGTGTCTGTGGAACCCGTACCCCAGTGAGAGTCAGTGTCTGTGGAACCCGTACCCCAGTGAGAGTCAGTGTCTGTGGAACCCGTACCCCAGTGAGAGTCAGTGTCTGTGGAACCCGTACCCCAGTGAGAGTCAGTGTCTGTGGAACCCGTACCCCAGTGAGAGTCAGTGTCTGTGGAACCCGTACCCCAGTGAGAGTCAGTGTCTGTGGAACCCGTACCCCAGTGAGAGTCAGTGTCTGTGGAACCCGTACCCCAGTGAGAGTCAGTGTCTGTGGAACCCGTACCCCAGTGAGAGTCAGTGTCTGTGGAACCCGTACCCCAGTGAGAGTCAGTGTCTGTGGAACCCGTACCCCAGTGAGAGTCAGTGTCTGTGGAACCCGTACCCCAGTGAGAGTCAGTGTCTGTGGAACCCGTACCCCAGTGAGAGTCAGTGTCTGTGGAACCCGTACCCCAGTGAGAGTCAGTGTCTGTGGAACCCGTACCCCAGTGAGAGTCAGTGTCTGTGGAACCCGTACCCCAGTGAGAGTCAGTGTCTGTGGAACCCGTACCCCAGTGAGAGTCAGTGTCTGTGGAACCCGTACCCCAGTGAGAGTCAGTGTCTGTGGAACCCGTACCCCAGTGAGAGTCAGTGTCTGTGGAACCCGTACCCCAGTGAGAGTCAGTGTCTGTGGAACCCGTACCCCAGTGAGAGTCAGTGTCTGTGGAACCCGTACCCCAGTGAGAGTCAGTGTCTGTGGAACCCGTACCCCAGTGAGAGTCAGTGTCTGTGGAACCCGTACCCCAGTGAGAGTCAGTGTCTGTGGAACCCGTACCCCAGTGAGAGTCAGTGTCTGTGGAACCCGTACCCCAGTGAGAGTCAGTGTGTGTGGAACCCGTACCCCAGTGAGAGTCAGTGTCTGTGGAACCCGTACCCCAGTGAGAGTCAGTGTCTGTGGAACCCGTACCCCAGTGAGAGTCAGTGTCTGTGGAACCCGTACCCCAGTGAGAGTCAGTGTCTGTGGAACCCGTACCCCAGTGAGAGTCAGTGTGTGTGGAACCCGTACCCCAGTGAGAGTCAGTGTCTGTGGAACCCGTACCCCAGTGAGAGTCAGTGTCTGTGGAACCCGTACCCCAGTGAGAGTCAGTGTCTGTGGAACCCGTACCCCAGTGAGAGTCAGTGTCTGTGGAACCCGTACCCCAGTGAGAGTCAGTGTCTGTGGAACCCGTACCCCAGTGAGAGTCAGTGTCTGTGGAACCCGTACCCCAGTGAGAGTCAGTGTGTGTGGAACCCGTACCCCAGTGAGAGTCAGTGTCTGTGGAACCCGTACCCCAGTGAGAGTCAGTGTCTGTGGAACCCGTACCCCAGTGAGAGTCAGTGTCTGTGGAACCCGTACCCCAGTGAGAGTCAGTGTCTGTGGAACCCGTACCCCAGTGAGAGTCAGTGTCTGTGGAACCCGTACCCCAGTGAGAGTCAGTGTCTGTGGAACCCGTACCCCAGTGAGAGTCAGTGTGTGTGGAACCCGTACCCCAGTGAGAGTCAGTGTCTGTGGAACCCGTACCCCAGTGAGAGTCAGTGTCTGTGGAACCCGTACCCCAGTGAGAGTCAGTGTCTGTGGAACCCGTACCCCAGTGAGAGTCAGTGTCTGTGGAACCCGTACCCCAGTGAGAGTCAGTGTCTGTGGAACCCGTACCCCAGTGAGAGTCAGTGTCTGTGGAACCCGTACCCCAGTGAGAGTCAGTGTCTGTGGAACCCGTACCCCAGTGAGAGTCAGTGTCTGTGGAACCCGTACCCCAGTGAGAGTCAGTGTCTGTGGAACCCGTACCCCAGTGAGAGTCAGTGTCTGTGGAACCCGTACCCCAGTGAGAGTCAGTGTCTGTGGAACCCGTACCCCAGTGAGAGTCAGTGTCTGTGGAACCCGTACCCCAGTGAGAGTCAGTGTCTGTGGAACCCGTACCCCAGTGAGAGTCAGTGTCTGTGGAACCCGTACCCCAGTGAGAGTCAGTGTCTGTGGAACCCGTACCCCAGTGAGAGTCAGTGTCTGTGGAACCCGTACCCCAGTGAGAGTCAGTGTCTGTGGAACCCGTACCCCAGTGAGAGTCAGTGTCTGTGGAACCCGTACCCCAGTGAGAGTCAGTGTCTGTGGAACCCGTACCCCAGTGAGAGTCAGTGTCTGTGGAACCCGTACCCCAGTGAGAGTCAGTGTCTGTGGAACCCGTACCCCAGTGAGAGTCAGTGTCTGTGGAACCCGTACCCCAGTGAGAGTCAGTGTCTGTGGAACCCGTACCCCAGTGAGAGTCAGTGTCTGTGGAACCCGTACCCCAGTGAGAGTCAGTGTCTGTGGAACCCGTACCCCAGTGAGAGTCAGTGTCTGTGGAACCCGTACCCCAGTGAGAGTCAGTGTCTGTGGAACCCGTACCCCAGTGAGAGTCAGTGTCTGTGGAACCCGTACCCCAGTGAGAGTCAGTGTCTGTGGAACCCGTACCCCAGTGAGAGTCAGTGTCTGTGGAACCCGTACCCCAGTGAGAGTCAGTGTCTGTGGAACCCGTACCCCAGTGAGAGTCAGTGTCTGTGGAACCCGTACCCCAGTGAGAGTCAGTGTCTGTGGAACCCGTACCCCAGTGAGAGTCAGTGTCTGTGGAACCCGTACCCCAGTGAGAGTCAGTGTCTGTGGAACCCGTACCCCAGTGAGAGTCAGTGTCTGTGGAACCCGTACCCCAGTGAGAGTCAGTGTCTGTGGAACCCGTACCCCAGTGAGAGTCAGTGTCTGTGGAACCCGTACCCCAGTGAGAGTCAGTGTCTGTGGAACCCGTACCCCAGTGAGAGTCAGTGTCTGTGGAACCCGTACCCCAGTGAGAGTCAGTGTCTGTGGAACCCGTACCCCAGTGAGAGTCAGTGTCTGTGGAACCCGTACCCCAGTGAGAGTCAGTGTCTGTGGAACCCGTACCCCAGTGAGAGTCAGTGTCTGTGGAACCCGTACCCCAGTGAGAGTCAGTGTCTGTGGAACCCGTACCCCAGTGAGAGTCAGTGTGTGTGGAACCCGTACCCCAGTGAGAGTCAGTGTCTGTGGAACCCGTACCCCAGTGAGAGTCAGTGTCTGTGGAACCCGTACCCCAGTGAGAGTCAGTGTGTGGAACCCGTACCCCAGTGAGAGTCAGTGTCTGTGGAACCCGTACCCCAGTGAGAGTCAGTGTCTGTGGAACCCGTACCCCAGTGAGAGTCAGTGTGTGTGGAACCCGTACCCCAGTGAGAGTCAGTGTCTGTGGAACCCGTACCCCAGTGAGAGTCAGTGTCTGTGGAACCCGTACCCCAGTGAGAGTCAGTGTCTGTGGAACCCGTACCCCAGTGAGAGTCAGTGTGTGTGGAACCCGTACCCCAGTGAGAGTCAGTGTCTGTGGAACCCGTACCCCAGTGAGAGTCAGTGTCTGTGGAACCCGTACCCCAGTGAGAGTCAGTGTCTGTGGAACCCGTACCCCAGTGAGAGTCAGTGTCTGTGGAACCCGTACCCCAGTGAGAGTCAGTGTCTGTGGAACCCGTACCCCAGTGATAGTCAGTGTCTGTGGAACCCGTACCCCAGTGAGAGTCAGTGTCTGTGCAACCCGTACCCCAGTGAGAATCAGTGTCTGTGGAACCCGTACCCCAGTGAGAGTCAGTGTGTGGAACCGGTACCCCAGTGAGAGTCAGTGTCTGTGGAACCCGTACCCCAGTGAGAGTCAGTGTCTGTGGAACCCGTACCCCAGTGAGAGTCAGTGTGTGTGGAACCCGTACCCCAGTGAGAGTCAGTGTCTGTGGAACCCGTACCCCAGTGAGAGTCAGTGTCTGTGGAACCCGTACCCCAGTGAGAGTCAGTGTCTGTGGAACCCGTACCCCAGTGAGAGTCAGTGTGTGTGGAACCCGTACCCCAGTGAGAGTCAGTGTCTGTGGAACCCGTACCCCAGTGAGAGTCAGTGTCTGTGGAACCCGTACCCCAGTGAGAGTCAGTGTCTGTGGAACCCGTACCCCAGTGAGAGTCAGTGTGTGTGGAACCCGTACCCCAGTGAGAGTCAGTGTGTGTGGAACCCGTACCCCAGTGAGAGTCAGTGTCTGTGGAACCCGTACCCCAGTGAGAGTCAGTGTCTGTGGAACCCGTACCCCAGTGAGAGTCAGTGTCTGTGGAACCCGTACCCCAGTGAGAGTCAGTGTGTGTGGAACCCGTACCCCAGTGAGAGTCAGTGTCTGTGGAACCCGTACCCCAGTGAGAGTCAGTGTGTGTGGAACCCGTACCCCAGTGAGAGTCAGTGTCTGTGGAACCCGTACCCCAGTGAGAGTCAGTGTCTGTGGAACCCGTACCCCAGTGAGAGTCAGTGTCTGTGGAACCCGTACCCCAGTGAGAGTCAGTGTCTGTGGAACCCGTACCCCAGTGAGAGTCAGTGTCTGTGGAACCCGTACCCCAGTGAGAGTCAGTGTCTGTGGAACCCGTACCCCAGTGAGAGTCAGTGTCTGTGGAACCCGTACCCCAGTGAGAGTCAGTGTCTGTGGAACCCGTACCCCAGTGAGAGTCAGTGTCTGTGGAACCCGTACCCCAGTGAGAGTCAGTGTCTGTGGAACCCGTACCCCAGTGAGAGTCAGTGTCTGTGGAACCCGTACCCCAGTGAGAGTCAGTGTCTGTGGAACCCGTACCCCAGTGAGAGTCAGTGTGTGTGGAACCCGTACCCCAGTGAGAGTCAGTGTCTGTGGAACCCGTACCCCAGTGAGAGTCAGTGTCTGTGGAACCCGTACCCCAGTGAGAGTCAGTGTGTGTGGAACCCGTACCCCAGTGAGAGTCAGTGTGTGTGGAACCCGTACCCCAGTGAGAGTCAGTGTCTGTGGAACCCGTACCCCAGTGAGAGTCAGTGTCTGTGGAACCCGTACCCCAGTGAGAGTCAGTGTGTGTGGAACCCGTACCCCAGTGAGAGTCAGTGTCTGTGGAACCCGTACCCCAGTGAGAGTCAGTGTCTGTGGAACCCGTACCCCAGTGAGAGTCAGTGTCTGTGGAACCCGTACCCCAGTGAGAGTCAGTGTGTGTGGAACCCGTACCCCAGTGAGAGTCAGTGTCTGTGGAACCCGTACCCCAGTGAGAGTCAGTGTGTGTGACCCGTACCCCAGTGAGAGTCAGTGTGTGTGGAACCCGTACCCCAGTGAGAGTCAGTGTCTGTGGAACCCGTACCCCAGTGAGAGTCAGTGTCTGTGGAACCCGTACCCCAGTGAGAGTCAGTGTCTGTGGAACCCGTACCCCAGTGAGAGTCAGTGTCTGTGGAACCCGTACCCCAGTGAGAGTCAGTGTCTGTGCAACCCGTACCCCAGTGAGAGTCAGTGTCTGTGGAACCCGTACCCCAGTGAGAGTCAGTGTGTGGAACCCGTACCCCAGTGAGAGTCAGTGTCTGTGGAACCCGTACCCCAGTGAGAGTCAGTGTCTGTGGAACCCGTACCCCAGTGAGAGTCAGTGTCTGTGGAACCCGTACCCCAGTGAGAGTCAGTGTCTGTGGAACCCGTACCCCAGTGAGAGTCAGTGTCTGTGGAACCCGTACCCCAGTGAGAGTCAGTGTCTGTGGAACCCGTACCCCAGTGAGAGTCAGTGTCTGTGGAACCCGTACCCCAGTGAGAGTCAGTGTCTGTGGAACCCGTACCCCAGTGAGAGTCAGTGTCTGTGGAACCCGTACCCCAGTGAGAGTCAGTGTCTGTGGAACCCGTACCCCAGTGAGAGTCAGTGTCTGTGGAACCCGTACCCCAGTGAGAGTCAGTGTCTGTGGAACCCGTACCCCAGTGAGAGTCAGTGTCTGTGGAACCCGTACCCCAGTGAGAGTCAGTGTCTGTGGAACCCGTACCCCAGTGAGAGTCAGTGTCTGTGGAACCCGTACCCCAGTGAGAGTCAGTGTGTGTGGAACCCGTACCCCAGTGAGAGTCAGTGTCTGTGGAACCCGTACCCCAGTGAGAGTCAGTGTCTGTGGAACCCGTACCCCAGTGAGAGTCAGTGTCTGTGGAACCCGTACCCCAGTGAGAGTCAGTGTCTGTGGAACCCGTACCCCAGTGAGAGTCAGTGTCTGTGGAACCCGTACCCCAGTGAGAGTCAGTGTCTGTGGAACCCGTACCCCAGTGAGAGTCAGTGTCTGTGGAACCCGTACCCCAGTGAGAGTCAGTGTCTGTGGAACCCGTACCCCAGTGAGAGTCAGTGTCTGTGGAACCCGTACCCCAGTGAGAGTCAGTGTGTGTGGAACCCGTACCCCAGTGAGAGTCAGTGTCTGTGGAACCCGTACCCCAGTGAGAGTCAGTGTCTGTGGAACCCGTACCCCAGTGAGAGTCAGTGTCTGTGGAACCCGTACCCCAGTGAGAGTCAGTGTGTGTGGAACCCGTACCCCAGTGAGAGTCAGTGTGTGTGGAACCCGTACCCCAGTGAGAGTCAGTGTCTGTGGAACCCGTACCCCAGTGAGAGTCAGTGTCTGTGGAACCCGTACCCCAGTGAGAGTCAGTGTGTGTGGAACCCGTACCCCAGTGAGAGTCAGTGTGTGTGGAACCCGTACCCCAGTGAGAGTCAGTGTCTGTGGAACCCGTACCCCAGTGAGAGTCAGTGTGTGTGGAACCCGTACCCCAGTGAGAGTCAGTGTGTGTGGAACCCGTACCCCAGTGAGAGTCAGTGTCTGTGGAACCCGTACCCCAGTGAGAGTCAGTGTGTGTGGAACCCGTACCCCAGTGAGAGTCAGTGTCTGTGGAACCCGTACCCCAGTGAGAGTCAGTGTGTGTGGAACCCGTACCCCAGTGAGAGTCAGTGTCTGTGGAACCCGTACCCCAGTGAGAGTCAGTGTCTGTGGAACCCGTACCCCAGTGAGAGTCAGTGTCTGTGGAACCCGTACCCCAGTGAGAGTCAGTGTCTGTGGAACCCGTACCCCAGTGAGAGTCAGTGTCTGTGGAACCCGTACCCCAGTGAGAGTCAGTGTCTGTGGAACCCGTACCCCAGTGAGAGTCAGTGTGTGTGGAACCCGTACCCCAGTGAGAGTCAGTGTCTGTGGAACCCGTACCCCAGTGAGAGTCAGTGTCTGTGGAACCCGTACCCCAGTGAGAGTCAGTGTCTGTGGAACCCGTACCCCAGTGAGAGTCAGTGTCTGTGGGACCCGTACCCCAGTGAGAGTCAGTGTCTGTGGAACCCGTACCCCAGTGAGAGTCAGTGTCTGTGGAACCCGTACCCCAGTGAGAGTCAGTGTCTGTGGAACCCGTACCCCAGTGAGAGTCAGTGTCTGTGGAACCCGTACCCCAGTGAGAGTCAGTGTCTGTGGAACCCGTACCCCAGTGAGAGTCAGTGTCTGTGGAACCCGTACCCCAGTGAGAGTCAGTGTGTGTGGAACCCGTACCCCAGTGAGAGTCAGTGTGTGTGGAACCCGTACCCCAGTGAGAGTCAGTGTCTGTGGAACCCGTACCCCAGTGAGAGTCAGTGTGTGTGGAACCCGTACCCCAGTGAGAGTCAGTGTCTGTGGAACCCGTACCCCAGTGAGAGTCAGTGTCTGTGGAACCCGTACCCCAGTGAGAGTCAGTGTCTGTGGAACCCGTACCCCAGTGAGAGTCAGTGTCTGTGGAACCCGTACCCCAGTGAGAGTCAGTGTCTGTGGAACCCGTACCCCAGTGAGAGTCAGTGTCTGTGGAACCCGTACCCCAGTGAGAGTCAGTGTCTGTGGAACCCGTACCCCAGTGAGAGTCAGTGTCTGTGGAACCCGTACCCCAGTGAGAGTCAGTGTCTGTGGAACCCGTACCCCAGTGAGAGTCAGTGTCTGTGGAACCCGTACCCCAGTGAGAGTCAGTGTCTGTGGAACCCGTACCCCAGTGAGAGTCAGTGTCTGTGGAACCCGTACCCCAGTGAGAGTCAGTGTCTGTGGAACCCGTACCCCAGTGAGAGTCAGTGTCTGTGGAACCCGTACCCCAGTGAGAGTCAGTGTCTGTGGAACCCGTACCCCAGTGAGAGTCAGTGTCTGTGGAACCCGTACCCCAGTGAGAGTCAGTGTCTGTGGAACCCGTACCCCAGTGAGAGTCAGTGTGTGTGGAACCCGTACCCCAGTGAGAGTCAGTGTGTGTGGAACCCGTACCCCAGTGAGAGTCAGTGTGTGTGGAACCCGTACCCCAGTGAGAGTCAGTGTCTGTGGAACCCGTACCCCAGTGAGAGTCAGTGTCTGTGGAACCCGTACCCCAGTGAGAGTCAGTGTCTGTGGAACCCGTACCCCAGTGAGAGTCAGTGTGTGTGGAACCCGTACCCCAGTGAGAGTCAGTGTGTGTGGAACCCGTACCCCAGTGAGAGTCAGTGTGTGTGGAACCCGTACCCCAGTGAGAGTCAGTGTCTGTGGAACCCGTACCCCAGTGAGAGTCAGTGTCTGTGGAACCCGTACCCCAGTGAGAGTCAGTGTGTGTGGAACCCGTACCCCAGTGAGAGTCAGTGTGTGTGGAACCCGTACCCCAGTGAGAGTCAGTGTCTGTGGAACCCGTACCCCAGTGAGAGTCAGTGTCTGTGGAACCCGTACCCCAGTGAGAGTCAGTGTCTGTGGAACCCGTACCCCAGTGAGAGTCAGTGTCTGTGGAACCCGTACCCCAGTGAGAGTCAGTGTCTGTGGAACCCGTACCCCAGTGAGAGTCAGTGTGTGTGGAACCCGTACCCCAGTGAGAGTCAGTGTCTGTGGAACCCGTACCCCAGTGAGAGTCAGTGTCTGTGGAACCCGTACCCCAGTGAGAGTCAGTGTCTGTGGAACCCGTACCCCAGTGAGAGTCAGTGTGTGTGGAACCCGTACCCCAGTGAGAGTCAGTGTCTGTGGAACCCGTACCCCAGTGAGAGTCAGTGTCTGTGGAACCCGTACCCCAGTGAGAGTCAGTGTCTGTGGAACCCGTACCCCAGAGAGAGTCAGTGTCTGTGGAACCCGGACCCCAGTGAGAGTCAGTGTCTGTGGAACCCGTACCCCAGTGAGAGTCAGTGTCTGTGGAACCCGGACCCCAGTGAGAGTCAGTGTCTGTGGAACCCGTACCCCAGTGAGAGTCAGTGTCTGTGGAACCCGGACCCCAGTGAGAGTCAGTGTCTGTGGAACCCGTACCCCAGTGAGAGTCAGTGTCTGTGGAACCCGTACCCCAGTGAGAGTCAGTGTCTGTGGAACCCGTACCCCAGTGAGAGTCAGTGTCTGTGGAACCCGTACCCCAGTGAGAGTCAGTGTCTGTGGAACCCGTACCCCAGTGAAAGTCAGTGTCTGTGGAGCCCGGACCCCAGTGAAAGTCAGTGTCTGTGGAACCCGTACCCCAGTGAGAGTCAGTGTCTGTGGAACCCGTACCCCAGTGAGAGTCAGTGTCTGTGGAACCTGTACCCCAGTGAGAGTCAGTGTCTGTGGAACCTGTACCCAGTGAGAGTCAGTGTCTGTGGAACCTGTACCCCAGTGAGAGTCAGTGTCTGTGGAACCCGTACCCCAGTGAGAGTCAGTGTCTGTGGGACCTGTACCCCAGTGAGAGTCAGTGTGTGTGGGACCTTTACCCAGTGAGAGTCAGTGTCTGTGGAACCCGTACCCCAGTGAGAGTCAGTGTCTGTGGAACCCGTACCCCAGTGAGAGTCAGTGTCTGTGGAACCCGTACCCCAGTGAGAGTCAGTGTCTGTGGGACCTGTACCCCAGTGAGAGTCAGTGTGTGTGGGACCTTTACCCAGTGAGAGTCAGTGCCTGTGGAACCCGGACCCAGTGAGAGTCAGTGTGTGTGGAACCCGTACCCCAGTGAGAGTCAGTGTGTGTGGAACCCGTACCCCAGTGAGAGTCAGTGTGTGTGGAACCCGTACCCCAGTGAGAGTCAGTGTGTGTGGAACCTGTACCCCAGTGAGAGTCAGTGTCTGTGGGACCTTTACCCAGTGAGAGTCAGTGCCTGTGGAACCCGGACCCAGTGAGAGTCAGTGTGTGTGGAACCCGTACCCCAGTGAGAGTCAGTGTGTGTGGAACCCGTACCCCAGTGAGAGTCAGTGTGTGTGGAACCCGTACCCCAGTGAGAGTCAGTGTCTGTGGAACCCGTACCCCAGTGAGAGTCAGTGTCTGTGGAACCCGTACCCCAGTGAGAGTCAGTGTCTGTGGAACCCGTACCCCAGTGAGAGTCAGTGTGTGTGGAACCCGTACCCCAGTGAGAGTCAGTGTCTGTGGAACCCGTACCCCAGTGAGAGTCAGTGTCTGTGGAACCTGTACCCCAGTGAGAGTCAGTGTCTGTGGAACCTGTACCCCAGTGAGAGTCAGTGCCTGTGGAACCCGGACCCAGTGAGAGTCAGTGTGTGTGGAACCCGTACCCCAGTGAGAGTCAGTGTGTGTGGAACCCGTACCCCAGTGAGAGTCAGTGTGTGTGGAACCTGTACCCCAGTGAGAGTCAGTGTCTGTGGGACCTTTACCCAGTGAGAGTCAGTGCCTGTGGAACCCGGACCCAGTGAGAGTCAGTGTGTGTGGAACCCGTACCCCAGTGAGAGTCAGTGTGTGTGGAACCCGTACCCCAGTGAGAGTCAGTGTGTGTGGAACCCGTACCCCAGTGAGAGTCAGTGTCTGTGGAACCCGTACCCCAGTGAGAGTCAGTGTCTGTGGAACCCGTACCCCAGTGAGAGTCAGTGTGTGTGGAACCCGTACCCAGTGAGAGTCAGTGTGTGTGTAACCCGTACCCAGTGAGAGTCAGTGTGTGTGGAACCCGTACCCCAGTGAGAGTCAGTGTGTGTGGAACCCGTACCCCAGTGAGAGTCAGTGTCTGTGGAACCCGTACCCCAGTGAGAGTCAGTGTGTGTGGAACCCGTACCCCAGTGAGAGTCAGTGTGTGTGGAACCCGTACCCCAGTGAGAGTAAGTGTCTGTGGAACCCGTACCCCAGTGAGAGTAAGTGTCTGTGGAACCCGTACCCCAGTGAGAGTCAGTGTCTGTGGAACCCGTACCCCAGTGAGAGTCAGTGTCTGTGGAACCCGGACCCCAGTGAGAGTCAGTGTGTGTGGAACCCGGACCCCAGTGAGTGTCAGTGTGTGTGGAACCCGTACCCCAGTGAGAGTCAGTGTGTGTGGAACCCGTACCCCAGTGAGAGTCAGTGTCTGTGGAACCCGTACCCCAGTGAGAGTCAGTGTCTGTGGGACCTGTACCCCAGTGAGAGTCAGTGTGTGTGGGACCTTTACCCAGTGAGAGTCAGTGCCTGTGGAACCCGGACCCAGTGAGAGTCAGTGTCTGTGGGACCTGTACCCCAGTGAGAGTCAGTGTCTGTGGGACCTTTACCCAGTGAGAGTCAGTGCCTGTGGAACCCGGACCCAGTGAGAGTCAGTGTGTGTGGAACCCGTACCCCAGTGAGAGTCAGTGTGTGTGGAACCTGTACCCCAGTGAGAGTCAGTGTCTGTGGGACCTTTACCCAGTGAGAGTCAGTGCCTGTGGAACCCGGACCCAGTGAGAGTCAGTGTGTGTGGAACCCGTACCCCAGTGAGAGTCAGTGTGTGTGGAACCCGTACCCCAGTGAGAGTCAGTGTGTGTGGAACCCGTACCCCAGTGAGAGTCAGTGTCTGTGGAACCCGTACCCCAGTGAGAGTCAGTGTCTGTGGAACCCGTACCCCAGTGAGAGTCAGTGTGTGTGGAACCCGTACCCAGTGAGAGTCAGTGTGTGTGTAACCCGTACCCAGTGAGAGTCAGTGTGTGTGGAACCCGTACCCCAGTGAGAGTCAGTGTGTGTGGAACCCGTACCCCAGTGAGAGTCAGTGTCTGTGGAACCCGTACCCCAGTGAGAGTCAGTGCCTGTGGAACCCGTACCCCAGTGAGAGTCAGTGTGTGTGGAACCCGTACCCCAGTGAGAGTCAGTGTGTGTGGAACCCGTACCCCAGTGAGAGTAAGTGTCTGTGGAACCCGTACCCCAGTGAGAGTCAGTGTCTGTGGAACCCGGACCCCAGTGAGAGTCAGTGTCTGTGGAACCCGTACCCCAGTGAGAGTCATGTGTCTGTGGAACCCGTACCCCAGTGAGAGTCAGTGTCTGTGGAACCCGTACCCCAGTGAGAGTCAGTGTCTGTGGAACCCGTACCCCAGTGAGAGTCAGTGTCTGTGGAACCCGTACCCCAGTGAGAGTCAGTGTCTGTGGAACCCGTACCCCAGTGAGAGTCAGTGTCTGTGGAACCCGTTCCCCAGTGAGAGTCAGTGTCTGTGGAACCCATACCCCAGTGAGAGTCAGTGTCTGTGGAACCCGGACCCCAGTGAGAGTCAGTGTCTGTGGAACCCGTACCCCAGTGAGAGTCAGTGTCTGTGGAACCCGGACCCCAGTGAGAGTCAGTGTCTGTGGAACCCGTACCCCAGTGAGAGTCAGTGTCTGTGGAACCCGTACCCCAGTGAGAGTCAGTGTCTGTGGAACCCGTACCCCAGTGAGAGTCAGTGTCTGTGGAACCCGTACCCCAGTGAGAGTCAGTGTCTGTGGAACCCGTACCCCAGTGAGAGTCAGTGTCTGTGGAACCCGTACCCCAGTGAGAGTCAGTGTCTGTGGAACCCGGACCCCAGTGAAAGTCAGTGTCAGTGGAGCCCGGACCCCAGTGAAGTCAGTGTCTGTGGAACCCGTACCCCAGTGAGAGTCAGTGTCTGTGGAACCCGTACCCCAGTGAGAGTCAGTGTCTGTGGAACCTGTACCCCAGTGAGAGTCAGTGTCTGTGGAACCTGTACCCAGTGAGAGTCAGTGTCTGTGGAACCCTGTACCCCAGTGAGAGTCAGTGTCTGTGGAACCGTACCCCAGTGAGAGTCAGTGTGTGTGGGACCTGTACCCAGTGAGAGTCAGTGTGTGTGGGAACCGTACCCAGTGAGAGTCAGTGTCTGTGGAACCCGTACCCCAGTGAGAGTCAGTGTCTGTGGAACCCGTACCCCAGTGAGAGTCAGTGTCTGTGGACCCGTACCCCAGTGAGAGTCAGTGTGTGTGGGACCTGTACCCCAGTGAGAGTCAGTGCTGTGTGGACCCTTACCCAGTGAGAGTCAGTGCCTGTGGAACCCGGACCCCAGTGAGAGTCAGTGTGTGTGGAACCCGTACCCCAGTGAGAGTCAGTGTGTGTGGAACCCGTACCCCAGTGAGAGTCAGTGTCTGTGGAACCCGTACCCCAGTGAGAGTCAGTGTCTGTGGGACCCGTACCCCAGTGAGAGTCAGTGTCTGTGGGACCTGTACCCAGTGAGAGTCAGTGTGCTGTGGGACCCGTACCCAGTGAGAGTCAGTGCCTGTGGAACCCGGACCCCAGTGAGAGTCAGTGTCTGTGGGACCTGTACCCCAGTGAGAGTCAGTGTCTGTGGGACCTTTACCCAGTGAGAGTCAGTGTCTGTGGAACCCGTACCCAGTGAGAGTCAGTGTGTGTGGAACCCGTACCCCAGTGAGAGTCAGTGTGTGTGTAACCCGTACCCCAGTGAGAGTCAGTGTGTGTGGAACCTGTACCCCAGTGAGAGTCAGTGTCTGTGGGACCTTTACCCAGTGAGAGTCAGTGCCTGTGGAACCCGGACCCAGTGAGAGTCAGTGTGTGTGGAACCCGTACCCCAGTGAGAGTCAGTGTGTGTGGAACCCGTACCCCAGTGAGAGTCAGTGTGTGTGGAACCCGTACCCAGTGAGAGTCAGTGTCTGTGGAACCCGTACCCCAGTGAGAGTCAGTGTCTGTGGAACCCGTACCCCAGTGAGAGTCAGTGTCTGTGGAACCCGTACCCCAGTGAGAGTCAGTGTGTGTGGAACCCGTACCCCAGTGAGAGTCAGTGTCTGTGGAACCCGTACCCCAGTGAGAGTCAGTGTGTGTGGAACCCGTACCCCAGTGAGACTTCTCTACCACTGGGCTTTCCTTGGTCCAAAGTCACCTGTTTTTCCTGAGAATGCCACATCTGGTATTAGTCAGTATAAGAATGGCAGCCAATCAGAGCTGCCCAGACCCAGTCCGGTCCAGTCTAGCCCCAGAGTGGCCTGGACCCGATCCCGGAGCGGAGCCTTCGTGCCAGCTACTCGAGGCGTTGGGCCAGTCAATGCTTCGTACTGAAGTCATTAATCTGAAGTAGTTGCAATGACATCAATATTCCTTTTGGGGCCGTGGAGGGAGGTGGGGGGCGGGGGGGGATGTTCAGGTGAAGGGGAATTTCGAAAGTCAAAGAGAAAGGAGAAGGCAATAGTGCAGGGTAGCGATAGGAGTAATGATAACCAGAGTGTGACAGGAGGAGACAGAGCATGCACCAGCAAATAGTTTCAGTGTAAGTAAAAATGGTATAAAGAAAAAATTAAAAGCTCTTTATCTGAATGCACGCAGCATTCGTAACAAGAGAGATGAGTTGACGGCACAAATAGAAATAAATGGGTATGATCTGATAGCCATTACAGAGACATGGTTGCAGGGTGACCAAAGCTGGGAACTGAATATTCGGGGTATTTGACATTTCGGAAGGATAGGCAGAAAGGAAAAGGAGGTGGGGGAGCTCTGTTAATAAAGGATGAGATCAGTGCAGTGGTGAGAAATGATATTGGCTCAGAAGAGCAGGATGTAGAATCAGTTTGGGTGGAGATAAGAAATAGTACGGGAAAGAAGTCACTGGTGGGAGTAGTCTGTAGGCCCCCTAACAGTAGCTACACTGTAGGACAGAGTATAAATCAAGAAATAATAGGGGCTTGTAAGAAAGGTACTGTGATAATCACGGGCGATTTTAATCTTCATATCGATTGGACAAATCAAATTGACAAAGGTAGCCTTGAGGAAGAGTTCATAGAGTGTATTCGGGATGGTTTCTTCGAACAATACGTTGTGGAACCCACCAGGGAGAAGGCTATTTTAGATCTGGTAATGTGTAATGAGACAGGATTAATTAATGATCTCATAGTAAAGGATCCAAGCATAGTGATCATAGAATGATAGAATTTCAAATTCAGTTTGAGGGTGGGAAACTTGGGTCTGAAACTAGTGTCCTAAACTTAAATAAAGGGAATTACAAAGGTATGAACACAGAGTTGGCTAAAGTGGACTGGGAAAATAGATTAAAGGGTAAGACGGTAGATAAGCAGAGGCAAACATTTAAGGAGATATTTCATAACTCTCAGCAAAAGTTTATTTCAGTGAGAAAGAAAGACTCTACGAGAAGGATGAACCATCCATGGCTCACTAAGGAAGTTAAGGATGGTATCAAATTGAAAGAAAAGGCATACAATGTTGCGAAGATTAGTGGTAGGCCGGAGGATTGGGAAATTTTTAGAAACCAGCAAAGGATGACTAAAAAAATAGATTATGAAAGTAAACTAGCAAAAAATATAAAAACAGACAGCAAGAGCTTCTACAGGTATATGAAAAGGAAGAGAGTAGCTAAAGTAAACGTTGGTCCCTCAGAGGATGAGACTGGGGAATTAATAATGGGAAACTGGGAAATGGCAGAGTTTTGAACAAATATTTTGTATCAATCTTAACGGTAGAAGACACGAAAAGCATTCCAATAATAATTGATAATCAAGGGGCTATAGGGAGGGAGGAACTTAAAACAATGACTATCACTAGAGAAAAAGTACTAGGCAAACTAATGGGACTAAAGGCTGACAAGTCCCCTGGACCTGATGGCCTACATCCTAGGGTCTTAGAAGAAGTGGCTGCAGAGATAGTGGATGCGTTGGTTGTGATCTACCAAAATTCCCTGGATTTTGGAGAGGTCCCAGCGGATTGGAAAACCGCAAATGTCACGCCCCTATTCAAGAAAGGAGGGAGGCAAAAAGCAGGAAAGTATAGGCCGGTTAGCCCAACATCTGTCATTGGGAAAATGCTGGAATCCATTATTAAGGAAGTAATAGCAGGACATTTAGAAAATCATAATACAATCAAGCAGAGTCAACATGGTTTTATGAAAGGGAAATCGTGTTTGACAAATTTACTAGAGTTCTTTGAGGATGTAACGAGCAGGGTGGATAAAGGTGAGCCAGCAGATGTGGTGTATTTGGATTTCCAGAAGGCATTCGATAAGGTGCCACATAAAAGGTTACTGCACAAGATAAGAGCTCACGGAATTGGGGGTAATATCTCAGCTTGGATAGAGGATTGGCTAACTAACAGAAAACAAAGTCAGGATAAATGGGTCATTTTCCAGTTGGTAAACTGTAACTAGTGGGGTGGCACAGGGATCAGTGCTGGGGCCTCAACTATTTACAATCTATATTAATGACTTGGATGAAGGGACCGTGTGTACTGTAGCCAAATTTGCTGATGATACAAAGATAGGTGGGAAAGCAAGTTGTGAGGAGGACACAAGAGTCTGCAAAGGGATATAGATAGGTTAAGTGAGTGGGCAAAAATTTGGCAGATGGAGTATAATGTGGGAAAATGTGAGGTTATCCACTTTGGTAGGAAAAATAAAAAAGCAAATTATTATTTAAATGGAGAGAGACTACATAATGCATAGTACAGAGGGATCTGGGGGTACTCGTACATGAAGCACAAAAAGTTACCATACAGGTACAGCAAGTAATTTGGAAGGTAAATGGAATGTTGGCCTTTATTGCAAGGGGGCTGCAGTATAAAAGCAGGGAAGTCCTGCTACAACTGTACAGGGCATTGGTGAGACCACACCTGGAGTATTGCGTACAGTTTTGGTCCCCTTATTTAAGGAAGAATATACTTGCATTGGAGGCAGTTCAGAGAAGGTTCACTAGGTTAATTCCTGAGATGAAGGGGTTGTCTTATGAAGAAAGGTTGAGCCTATACTCATTGGAGTTTAGAAGAATGAGAGGGGATCTTATTGAAACATATAAGATTCTGAGGGGGATTGACAGGGAGGATGTTTCCCCTCGTGGGGGAATCTAGAACGAGGGGGCATAGTTTCAGGATAAGGGGTCGTCCATTTAAAACGGAGATGAGGAGGAATTTCTTCTCTCAGAGTCGTGAATCTTTGGAATTCTCTACCCCAGAGAGCTGTGGAGGCTGAGTCAGTGAATATATTTAAGGTGGAGATAGACAGATATTTGAGCTACAGGGGAGTCGAGGGTTATGGGGAGCGGGCGGGAAAGTGGCGTTGAGGCCAAGATCAGATCAGCCATGATCTTATTGAATGGCGGGGCAGGCTCGAGGGGCTGAATGGCCGACTCCTGCTCTTGTTTCTTATGTTCTTATGACCAGTGCTGCTGCTACAAGTGAACAATAAGTGTTAGAGAAAGCGGGTACAATGTAAAGAAATGCTGCTGATATCTACCATGGTCCTTTGAGTGGAGGGGTTGCCGACACCCACCTGCTCCTGCAGTTCCGCCAGTCGATTCGCCCGCTCCTCTTCCGAATCCGAGCTGTTGGAATTGGACGAGGATTCCCGGCTGCTGTCGCTCGACGGTACCTTGGGCTTGGCGACGATTGGGGGTGGCGGGGGAGGAGGAGGGGAGACGTCAACAGGCTCGTCCGGCATCTTTGCAAACCGCATTTCGAATACGTCCTAACACAGAATGAGGCACGTCAACAATCAGCTGGTGGTGAAGGAGGTTTCACCTCATCCTTCACTGTTACCAATGCCGCGCGCTTGGCCGGGGCGCCTGGCCGAGGTCGCGTTGCGCGCCTGGGATCGCGGTGTGTCCCTACCTGCAGTTTCCTGGCCATCGCCACCACCTCGTGATCTGGAGGGTTGTACTTGTAACAGTTGGAAAACATTAACCGGATATCGGCAGCAAATCCCTGGGCGTCCGGGTAATCCCGACTGTCCATCTTTTTCTGCAAAAGGAATTACAATAAAAACCCGGCACAGCCAATGGAACATTCTAGAACCTCAGACACAGAACCAGAGGACCAAACACAATGCCTGAAATATCAGCAACCATCAGAAGCACAGCTTCCCATCAATTCAAACAAGGAACGAGGTTTGAGAGATTTGGGTGAATGCAGAGACCAGAATATTCACTGGGATTGTGCTGTCCCTCCATGAGTTACTAAAGGGAAGATGGGACTGAATCAACTGCAAAGCTGCCCTTGATCATGGCCGATCGACAGGGTTCATCGCTCAAGCTTGTAACTTCAAGGTTCCACTGTGATTTTATTAGGCCTTGAAGACTGAGTCACAGATCAGGACAACAAGAAAACTGGGATTACTGTGAAACTGAAAAAACAGAAATTACTGGAAATATACAGCAAGTGGCAGCACCAGGAAAAGGAAGGTTCGCGTTCTGGATCCTTCAGCAGAACTGCGATAAGGACACGGGAAACACAGGAACAGGAGGCGGCCATTCAGCCCCTCCAGCCTGTTTCACCATTCAATTCCATCATGGCTGATCTATTTCTCTTGACACCATTTACCCGCCTTGGCCCCGTAACCATTAATACCCTTACCCGACAAAAACTTATCAATCTCAGTTTTGAAAGCGCCAATTGACCCCCGGCCTCAACAGCTTTTTGGGGGAGGGAGTTCCAGATTTCCACTACCCATTATGTGAAGAAGTGCTTCCCGGCATCACCCCGGAACAGCCTTGCTCTAATTTTAAGGTTATGCCCCCTTGTGCTGGACTGCCCCCAGCGGTCGTCTCTTTTAGACGCTGATGAGCCTGCTGTGTCGGCCTGGATTTTGTGCTCAAGTCTCTGGAGTGTGGCTTGAACGCACGACCTTCTTACTCAGAGGCGAGAGTGCTGCCCACTGATCCACGGCAGTCACTTTTCTGGTCATTTATTCATTCCACTGCTGTTTGTGGGATCTTGCTGTGCGCAAATTGGCTGCCGTTTTTCCTACATTTCAACAGTGACTACGCTTCAAAAAGTACTTCATTGGCGGTAAAGCGCTTTGGGACGTCCTGAGGTTGTGAAAGGCGCTATATAAATGCAAGTTCTTTCTTTTTCGTTTCCCGAGGTTGCAGAAGGGGTCGCGGCTCGTGTCCGCGCGAGAGGGGAGGTGTGGGAGTAAAAACTTCCAGCGTGGAATATCTTTTCACTCCCTCCTTTAACACTAACCTCACCCAGCCACCCGCCCCCTGAAAACC
Source organism: Squalus acanthias (assembly GCA_030390025.1). Taxonomy (NCBI): domain Eukaryota; kingdom Metazoa; phylum Chordata; class Chondrichthyes; order Squaliformes; family Squalidae; genus Squalus; species Squalus acanthias. The sequence goes on along the minus strand of CM059438.1, from coordinate 97,477,376 downwards.
CCAGTAAACACCGAGACAGAGATCTGGAACTAAGTGAATGGTAGCGACGGAGACCGGAGCTCGAACCAGAGGCTGCATCTGCTCGAGAGCGCACGAGACAGAGAGCTCGAGAGAGAGAGCGAGCGAGATCAAGAGCACGAGGAAGCGCGCGAGATCGAGAGCGCAAGGAAGCACGCGATAGGGGATGCGAGAGGTGCAGACATACTTTCACGCTACTGAGGTCCATCGGGTGCTTAATGATTTCATGATAATCGTGCAGTTCCAGTGCCTCCGCATCCACGGGCTTGTAGAAGGGCCAGGCGTAGGCCGCGTGTTTCTTGGACAGCATCTCCCTCAGGATGCTGTCGCAGTGCCTCAGGTGCTCAGTCAGTTTACCCTTCTTGCCCACGGGAGGTTGGAGCTCCAATTCCTCCAGGTCCTTCCTTGGCGGTTTGATGGGACGCCCGCTCTCCCGCCGCGACACCAGTTTGGCGGGTTTGGACTCGGCGGAGGGCGGGGGAGGGGACTCGGTGCCACTCGCGGTGATGGCGCAGGTGCTGGGAGTCGTGGTGTCTGCTTTCCGCTTCACACCTTTTTTCTGGAACAAAGAAACAAAATGCTTTTGGTATCAATAACACGATCCGTTGACAATCCGCCCGCGCCCCGAAAACACTAACTTCTACCGTCCGTATCACACTGTCCAACTCAACCTACAGTAATTGTACTCTGGATCCAACCAGCCATTCGCTCCGGAAAATGTTACTTTGGTATCTGCCAAGTTGACAAATGCAATATTGTATCATTGATGGAACAATCACACACTCCCAGGGCAGGTACAGCACGGGTTAGATACAGAGTAAAGCTCCCTCTACACTGTCCCATCAAACCCTCCCAGGGCAGGTACAGCACGGGTTAGATACAGAGTAAAGCTCCCTCTACACTGTCCCATCAAACACTCCCAGGGCAGGTACAGCACGGGTTAGATACGGAGTAAAGCTCCCTCTACACTGTCCCATCAAACACTCCCAGGGCAGGTACAGCACGGGTTAGATACAGAGTAAAGCTCCCTCTACACTGTCCCATCAAACACTCCCAGGGCAGGTACAGCACGGGTTAGATACAGAGTAAAGCTCCCTCTACACTGTCTCATCAAACACTCCCAGAGCAGGTACAGCACGGGTTAGATACGGAGTAAAGCTCCCTCTACACTGTCCCATCAAACACTCCCAGGGCAGGTACAGCACGGGTTAGATACAGAGTAAAGCTCCCTCTACACTGTCCCATCAAACACTCCCAGGGCAGGTACAGCACGGGTTAGATACAGAGTAAAGCTCCCTCTACACTGTCTCATCAAACACTCCCAGAGCAGGTACAGCACGCGTTAGATAGAGTAATCTGTTAGATCCAACAGTGCAGCACACCCTCAGTACTGCCCCTGTGACACTCCCTCGGTACTGCCCCATGACAGTGCAGCGCTCCCTCAGTACTGCACTGAGAGTGTCAGCCTAGATTTTGTGCTCAAGTCTCTGGAGCAGGACTCAAACTCACGTCTTTCTGACTCAGAGGCAAGAGTGCTACCCAGTGAGCCACGGTTTGCTTCTGTCACCGGGAGGTCAATTTAACAAGTTCGGTGTTCTGCGAGACAACATCAGTTGTGATCCAAGAGCTAAGATCACGTAATAGGGTGGGCTGCGAGAAGGCTGTCATTATCCACCGAAGCCCTTCAGCGATCTCCCCTCAGCCTTGATGACCGATGGCGAAATGCTTGGAAGAACTGCGACATACGGAATGGATTCCTTATGGAGGACCCCACAGTACAACCTGAAGGATCAAACCTTCCTTGCAAACAGTGGACAACCGTCTACTGCCTCAGAACTGGTCATGGTAGATGCTGCCACCTTCTCCATCGATGGAAGATTAAAGCATCCCCATCATGCGACTGTGGAGCTCCTAATCAGACCCTGGAGCACATCATTGAGCACTGCCCTCAGAGGAAATTCACAGGCAGCCTACAAGATATCCACACTGTTACACCGGAAGCTTTGGCCTGGATATCCAACTTAGATATTGACATTTGATTTGCTACTACCATACGAAAGAAGAAGCCGGAGCCACCGAAAAGAAACCTTGGAGCAAGAAATCTGAGAGATTGCCCCACGGACTGGGGTTTGAAGCCCAGACCTTCCTGGTCCGTGTGGCTCGGTGCTCCATCAGTTCACAGAAGCAAGCCGGTATATCACACAAAGAAATCCTGCTTTAAACCCAAGACTCTGGCTGCCTGCGCAGAGGGCTGGTGAGAGCCAGTGGCTGTACAGTGACTGAGCGGAGCAGGGTCATTACCTTGGTGACTGGCTGTGCCGGTGGAGGAATTACTGGCATCATCGGGCTGGAGGACTGAGCTGGAGCTGCCGTGACCTGGGTGGGTATGGTGGTTGGTGCCGGAGTGGAGATGACGATGGGAGTCGGAGAGGCCTCGGGAGGTGGTTCCGGGAAAGCTGTTGGCTCGCTGGCTGAAGACACTGCCGCTACCTGCTGCATTCCTGCGGAGAAAGATCACCGGCACACCGGGTAAGGTGCAGAGCAACTCCCCAATCAAAGCTAGACAACACTTCAATACACATGGGGTATACAGGCGCCTGGGACCTTTCGGTGCGGGGTCAATGTCACTGGTGGTGCAATCGGCTCCCGACATCGCCGTCAACCCCCTTCTGCAGCTGGGCGCTTCACACGGCCTTTGGGAGAGTTCTGCCGCGCACTGCGTCGCGAGTCGGTCAATCCGACACCGGAAACCGGATCTCAGCCACGCCCGGCCTTGGGAATGTGACGAAGAAACAATTCAATAAATACCCTGGACCCAGCTTAAAGAACAACTTCCCTTTTGGGAAAAAATCTCTGCTAAAAGCATCGACTTTAGCCGAGCTACAGGATTTACAAGCACCGAACATGCGCCAGGATCTCTCCCATGTCCCTCCTTCGTGCAAGAGCCCACCGCGGAGGGCATCGCAGCCCAAGCTCGATTCTGCGGCGGTCGTTGGGCCGTGGTCACGAGCAGGAACCCTGAAGGGGGATGGTGGGGTCCGAACCTCCACAGCTGCCCCGAGATCTGTTGACTCAGCAAAGACCACGGCTGGAAGCTGGGACCTTGCTGGTATGGCCCAGGGAGCCACGGCCAAGGGGAGATACTCCCCAAATTTAACCCCCAGGGTACGATTTAAATCCCGACTCTTTACCGTGCGCGTGGAAAACTTCAGCATACCTGGCTGCTTTCGACCCTTGCCCTTTGGCACCGAAGGCATCAGTTCCACCTCTTCCTGGGGCATCTGTGCGACCTTCTGCAGGAAGATCTTTTCCAGGGTCTGTGCCATCAACACGATGTCATCGCCGGGCTGCGAGAGAGGAGTGGGGTCAACGGGGCGTGCACACGGACCCGGGGTGGGGGGCGGGGGGGCGCACGGCAGTGACATAAACCACAGGACACCCGCCACACAATCACACCTCATCACACACACACACTCGCCCCGAGGGAGGCAGTGGAAGCAGAGTCTTTGAATATATTTAAGGCAGAGGTAGATAGATTCTTGGTAAGCAACGGGGTGAAAGGTTATCGGGGGTAGGCGGGAATGTGGAGTAATCGGATCAGCCATGATCTTATTGAATGGCGGAGCAGGCTCGAAGGGCCGAGTGGCCGACTCCTGCTCCTAATTCGTATGTTCGTATGTTTCTTCTTATTTATTCTGTGAAAACCCTTAATGATTTTGAACACCTCTATCAAATCTCCCCTTAACCTTCTCTGCTATAAGATTCTCTAGACTCTCATGTTCAGGAGAGTTAGAGAGAGAAATGCACAACACAAGCTACTGTGAAATAAAAAAGGAACGTTCTGGAAATACGCAGCGTGTCATTCAGCACCTGAGAGAGGAGGGCGGGTGCACTGTTGAGGGTCCCTCCCTCTCTCAGGTGGCGACGTGCTCGGTGGGTATTCCCAACACCCTACTTTTTATTGACTGGCCCGGATTATTTACCACTTAATTTACTCTGCTGAGATGCGCTCAGGGGGCCCTGGGACAGTTGCCACGGTTACAGCATTTAACCTGGCCTGTCCCTTTAAGGCCATGACACGGCTACTCCCCAAGGGTAAGCGATCTGAATTGTAACATCGAGGTCAATTAGATGCTAATTGTTGATTGAGGTTTCTATAGAATGGCAGAAGCTTGTAAATCCCCAGCTCCCGCACTTAGGAGAGGCCAGGTTAAAAAGGAGGAGCATGGGGTGATTGATTGGGGAGGGGGGCGGGGTGGTGGTGGCCAACGAGGGTGAGTGGGGGATGACCAGCGAGGGAGGGGGTGACCGACAGGAAGCGTGAACATATATAAAGTCTTTACATTGTAGATGCATTACCTTGTTGTAGATGTAGCAGTTGGTGAACATGGTGTTGAAATCCTGCATGCACTCGCTCGCACTCCAGTAATAGTTGTTCTCCAACCGTTTCTTTATGGTTCCCATGTCCATGGGCTGCTTGATAATTTTATGATAATCCTGGAAGTAAAATTTTCAGAAAACGATTTAACATTCTGCAAGAAAACTTCGTATATTTCCTGCACATTAATACACTAACCTGACACCTCCAACCGCCCGCCCGGCGCCCTGGCCTCGTGCCCGCCCGGCACCCTGGCCTCGCGCCCAGGGACATGCTAATCTCACTGTTATTCAGAGATGGCACTCTTTTCTACAGCTATTTAAACACAGACAGTCCAAACTCATAAAACCAACCATTATTGGTTCAGTTAGCGCACCCTCCCTCCGGGGAACTGAGAGCAGCTACAGGTGGAGCAGCACATGTCTGACCGCACAGTGATCAGGAGCAGGAACCCGGGCTGATTTCCCCTCTCTCTAACCCAGGGGTCACTGGACAGTGATCAGGAGCAGGAACCCTGGCTGATTTCCCCTCTCTCTAACCCAGGGGTCACTGGACAGTGATCAGGAGCAGGAACCCTGGCTGATTTCCCCTCTCTCTAACCCAGGGGTCGCTGGACAGTGATCAGGAGCAGGAACCCTGGCTGATTTCCTCTCTCTCTAACCCAGGGGTCGCTGGACAGTGATCAGGAGCAGGAATCCTGGCTGATTTCCCCCTCTCTCTAACCCAGGGGTCAATGGACAGTGATCAGGAGCAGGAACCCTGGCTGATTTCCCCTCTCTAACCCAGGGGTCACTGGACAGTGATCAGGAACAGGAACCCTGGCTGATTTCCCCCTCTCTCTAACCCAGGGGTCACTGCACAGGGATCAGGAGCAGGAACCCTGGCTGATTCCTCTCTCTCTAACCCAGGGGTCACTGGACAGGGATCAGGAATCCTGGCTGATTTCCCCTCTCTCTAACGCAGGGGTCACTGGGCAGTGATCAGGAGCAGGAACCCTGGCTGATTTCCCCCCCTCTCTAACCCAGGGGTCACTGGACAGTGATCAGGAACCCTGGCTGATTTCCTCTCTCTTACCCAGGGGTCAATGGGCAGTGATCAGGAGCAGGAACCCTGGCTGATTTCCCCTCTCTCTAACCCAGAGGGTCACTGGACAGTGATCAGGAGCAGGAACCCTGGCTGATTTCCCCTCTCTAACCCAGGGGTAACTGGACAGTGATCAGGAGCAGGAATCCTGGCTGATTTCCCCCTCCCCCATAACCAAGGGGTCACTGGACAGTGATCAGGAACCCTGGCTGATTTCCCCTCTCTCTAACCCAGGGGTCACTGGGCAGTGATCAGGAGCAGGAACCCTGGCTGATTTCCCCCTCTCTCTAACCCAGGGGTCACTGGACAGTGATCAGGTGCAGGAACCCGGGCTGATTTCCCCTCTCTCTAACCCAGGTGTCACTGGACAGTGATCAGGAGCAGGAACCCTGGCTGATTTCCCCTCTCTCTAACCCAGGTGTCACTGGACAGGGAGCAGGAACCCTGGCTGATTTCCCCTCTCTCTAACCCAGGGGTCACTGGTCAGTGATCAGGAGCAGGAACCCTGGCTGATTTCCCCTCTCTCTAACCCAGGGTCACTGGACAGGGATCAGGAATCCTTGCTTATTTCCCCTCTCTCTAACCCAGGGGTCACTGGGCAGTGATCAGGAGCAGGAACCCTGGCTGATTTCCCCCCCTCTCTAACCCAGGGGTCACTGGACAGTGATCAGGAACCCTGGCTGATTCCTCTCTCTCTAACCCAGGAGTCACTGGACAGGGATCAGGAATCCTTGCTTATTTCCCCTCTCTCTAACCCAGGGGTCACTGGGCAGTGATCAGGAGCAGGAACCCTGGCTGATTTCCCCCCCTCTCTAACCCAGGGGTCACTGGACAGTGATCAGGAACCCTGGCTGATTTCCCCTCTCTCTAACCCAGAGGTCACTGGACAGTGATCAGGAGCAGGAACCCTGGCTGATCTCCCCTCTCTCTAACCCAGGGGTCACTGGACAGTGATCAGGAGCAGGAACCCTGGCTGATTTCCCCTCTCTCTTACCCAGGGGTCACTGGACAGTGATCAGGAACCCTGGCTGATTTCCTCTCTCTCTTACCCAGGGGTCACTGGACAGTGATCAGGAGCAGGAACCCTGGCTGATTTCCCCCTCTCTCTAACCCAGGGGTCACTGGACAGTGATCAGGAGCAGGAACCCGGGCTGATTTCCCCTCTCTCTAACCCAGAGGTCACTGGACAGTGATCAGGAGCAGGAACCCTGGCTGATTTCCCCTCTCTCTAACCCAGGGGTCACTGGACAGTGATCAGGAGTGGAACCCTGGCTGATTTCCCCTCTCTCTAACCCAGGGGTCACTGCACAGGGATCAGGACCAGGAACCCTGGCTGATTCCTCTCTCTCTAACCCAGGGGTCACTGGACAGTGATCAGGAGCAGGAACCCTGGCTGATTTCCCCTCTCTCTTACCCAGGGGTCAATGGGCAGTGATCAGGAGCAGGAACCCTGGCTGATTTCCCCTCTCTCTAACCCAGGGGTCAATGGGCAGTGATCAGGAGCAGGAACCCTGGCTGATTTCCCCTCTCTCTAACCCAGGGGGTCACTGGACAGTGATCAGGAGCAGGAACCCTGGCTGATTTCCCCTCTCTCTAACCCAGGGGTCACTGCACAGGGATCAGGACCAGGAACCCTGGCTGATTCCTCTCTCTCTAACCCAGGGGTCACTGGACAGGGATCAGGAATCCTGGCTGATTTCCCCTCTCTCTAACGCAGGGGTCACTGGGCAGTGATCAGGAGCAGGAACCCTGGCTGATTTCCCCCCCTCTCTAACCCAGGGGTCACTGGACAGTGATCAGGAGCAGGAATCCTGGCTGATTTCCTCTCTCTCTTACCCAGGGGTCAATGGGCAGTGATCAGGAGCAGGAACCCTGGCTGATTTCCCCTCTCTAACCCAGGGGTAACTGGACAGTGATCAGGAGCAGGAATCCTGGCTGATTTCCCCCTCCCCCATAACCAAGGGGTCACTGGACAGTGATCAGGAACCCTGGCTGATTTCCCCTCTCTCTAACCCAGGGGTCACTGGACAGTGATCAGGAGCGGGAACCCTGGCTGATTTCCCCTCACTCTAACCCAGGGGTCACTGGACAGTGATCAGGAGCAGGAACCCTGGCTGATTTCCCCTCTCTCTAACCCAGGGGTCACTGGACAGGGAGCAGGAACCCTGGCTGATTTCCCCTCTCTCTAACCCAGGGGTCACTGGACAGGGATCATGAATCCTTGCTTATTTCCCCTCTCTCTAACCCAGGGGTCACTGGACAGTGATCAGGAACCCTGGCTGATTTCCCCTCTCTAACCCAGGGGTCACTGGACAGTGATCAGGAAAGAACCCTGGCTGGTTTCCCCTCTCTCTCTAACCCGGGGGGCACTGGACAGTGATCAGGAGCAGGAACCCTGGCTGATTTCCTCTCTCTCTAACCCAGGGGTCACTGGACAGTGATCAGGAGCAGGAACCCGGGCTGATTTCTCCTCTCTCTAACCCAGGGGTCACTGGACAGTGATCAGGAGCAGGAACCCTGGCTGATTTTCCCCCTCCCCCATAACCAAGGGGTCACCGAGGCCAGATGTCACTTGCTTTACTCCCCTGTATCTGGGCTCAGCAAACACAGCACAGACCAGCAAGGGGCAGAGGGGATGGGGCGGCGGTGTGTATCTACTCACTGAGCCATTGGCACATAACTGCTTTAGGCAGGATAAGCAACAATAAATAAATCATCTTTAATCAATATCGTTCACATTGGCACTGTATTGATCAGTCAGCATTGATCGAGTAAGACCTACCGGCAAGTTGAGTTTCTGAGCGTCCACTGGGACGTGGAAGGGCCAGGCGAACTGGTGTTTCCACAGTGTCTTCACCACCCCTTTCAGCATGTACTGGAGCTGGTTGGTCGCACGCCCGGGCTTGTTGGGGTTCATAACCTCTGGGGACAAAGCAAGAACTGTCCCAACAGAGGCCAGTGGCTGGGGAACTGGAGCTGCTGCTGACATCTGGGGGCTCCGCAGCACGTCGCACATCAATGGCAACCTCTGGACTCTGCTCTTGGCTCAACGCTCCCCAAATGCGACTCAAATCCCATCTCCAACCCCCCCCCCCTCCTCCACCGTGCAACCTGTAGAAAGAAAGGGTCGCGTTAGAACAAGAGGACACGGCAGGAAGAGGCGTGACCCGAAACACGCTAATCACCTTAACGAGCAACACGAGGAGGAGGCATCGAACACCCAACGTCACGCTAACGGGGCCGCACTGGGAATAGGCATGGTATCCAAGGTACACCTGGTTAAGGATGGAGTTAGGGAGAGCTGTAGGCTGAGGCAGAGCACCAACGAGTCACGCTTGCAGCAAGAGGTTTTCTGGCAGGTGAGGCGTTGTTTGGGAACCACAGCAAGTGACCGACTTTCTCACACAACGGGAACTGCAGTGATTCCAGGCTCCAGGGAACAGCAGACCCTGGGCTCATTATATATTGCACTACACACCACCAAATGCAAACTGTCTCTGTGCTGGCACCAGGTGTTTAGAAACAGCACCTCGTTAACGTACAAACCGAGCTGGGACTGAGGCAGCAAGACGAGTAACGAGATACTCCCAACGGATCTTAGTTAAAGCACGACAACTTTCAAACGTATATATGAGCTTTTAAATCACCAAACAAGCCAAGATTGGCATATTACCAGGAACTGTCACCAGGGCCCAGGCGGGTAAGTCCTGAGGCTTGCTGCACGGACTGCCTCACATTGCCTCACTCGCTATTCAGTGACAGATTACGTAATGAAAAGACGTGAAATACCAAGTACCCAAAATAACCCAAAGCACTCGCAGAAAGGGGAAGGAAGAGTCACAGACTCACCCAGAGCAGCGGCACCAGACCGACCCGGATAGGTCTCGGAGAGGCTGCAACTGGCCTCAGCGCCCGGAATTAGGGAGTGGGAAATAAAGATCAGCCAGGATTCCCGTTCCTGGTCACTGCCCAGCAACACCTGCTGGAAAGGTACAAGCTGAGCATAAAAGGGTGGGAGGCCGGCCAGGAGAGTGTTGGAATAGTGGAGTCTGGAGGTAACAAAGGTGTGGATGAGGGTTTCAGCAGCAGATGAGCTGATGCAGGGGCAGAGACGGGCGATGTTACCAAGGTGTGGATGAGGGTTTCAGCAGCAGATGAGCTGATGCAGGGGCGGAGACGGGCGATGTTACCAAGGTGTGGACGAGGGTTTCAGCAGCAGATGAGCTGATGCAGGGGCAGAGACGGGCGATGTTACCAAGGTGGAAACAGGTGGCCTTGATGGAGAGGTTATGGGGTCGAAAGCTCAGCTCAGGGTCAGATAGGACACCGAGGCTGTCAACAGTCTGGTTACAGTGCCTGGGGGATGGATGGAACCAGTGCGGGGTATCTCTGAACACCGTTTGCCCCCCAGTGCGGGGTATCTCTGGGCACCGGCACTGTTTGTCCCCCAATGCAGGGTATCTCTGGGCACCGGCACTGTTTGCCCCCCAGTGCGGGGTATCTCTGGGCACCGGCACTGTTTGCCCCCCAATGCGAGGTATCTCTGGGCACCGGCACTGTTTGCCCCCCAGTGCTGGGGTATCTGGGCACCGGCACTGTTTCCCCCCAGTGCGGGGTATCTCTGGGCACCGGCACTGTTTGCCCCCCAGTGCTGGGGTATCTGGGCACCGGCACTGTTTGTCCCCCAGTGCGGGGTATCTCTGGGCACTGGCACTGTTTGCCCCCCAGTGCTGGGGTATCTGGGCACCGGCACTGTTTCCCCCCAGTGCGGGGGTATCTGGGCACCGGCACTGTTTCCCCCCAGTGCGGGGTATCTGGGCACCGGCACTGTTTCCCCCCAGTGCGGGGTATCTGGGCACCGGCACTGTTTGCCCCCCCAGTGCGGGGGTATCTGGGCACCGGCACTGTTTCCCCCCAGTGCGGGGTATCTGGGCACCGGCACTGTTTACCCCCCCAGTGCGGGGGTATCTGGGCACCGGCACTGTTTCCCCCCAGTGCGGGGTATCTGGGCACCGGCACTGTTTCCCCCTTCTTCCCCACCCCTGTGTGTTGCAGTCTGAATCCACCCTGCAACAACTCTCTCTGCTGTTTTTCTATCTGGAGATTGTTTTTAGCCCATCACTGACAGCACTCTCCGCCCCGGCCGATGCCTCTCTGCACCTGTGCCCTCAGGTACTCAGCAGCTCGCTGCCGCTTTCACTCACTGCCGTCTCCTGCCTGGTCCCAACAATCTATTCTCACCTGGTCGTGATTCCGACCCCCGGCACATCCTGTCTGTCCCCACAACCCACACCCCCTTTCTGGACAGAGAATATCGTCACCTTGTCGCCGAGCACAGCAATCCTCACCGTAACCCGCACTGCCGGAGTGTTACAGCACAGGAAGAGGCCATTCGGCCCATCACACCCTGTACCCTCTCTCTGGAAAAGCTGTCCACTTACTCCCTGCCCTTTCCCTATAACCTTTTAAATGTTGTTTCTTCAAATATTTATCGACTAAAAGCTGATCTGGATTCTGCTTCCCCCGCAGTTTCTGGTCGGACATTCCAGGTCCCCACAACCCTGCGCACAAAAAAACTCTCCTAATCTCTCCCTTTGTTCTTTAAATGTATGCCCTCTCGTAACTGATGCACTGATCAGTGGAAATAGCTGTTCCCAAGTTACCTTCACCTCTATCAAATCTCTCTTCACCTTCTTTATTCTAGTGAGAAGAGCCCCAGATTGTCTGGTCCCTCACCCCCGGAATCATTTTAGTGAATCATTTCTGCATCCTTTCCATGGCCTTGGCTTCCTTTGAAATGAGGCAACCCCAACCCAATCAAAACACTGAACTGTCCCTTAAATATCTTCCACAACACTTCAGCGAACTGAGCTTCTCCAACCTTTCCTTACCGCCCATCGCCTTTACACCTGGGGCTCGCTCCCCCAAAAGGCTGTGGATGCTGGGGGTCAATTGTGAATTTCAAGACTGAGATCGATAGATTTCTGTTGGGTCAGGGTATCAAGGACGATGGAGCAAAGGCAGGTAAGTGGATTTGAGGTACAGATCAGCCATGATGGGCTGAATGGCCTCCTCCTGTTCCTGTGTAACAGGCTCGAGGGGCTGAATGGCCTCCTCCTGTTCCTGTGTTACAGGCTCGAGGGGCTGAATGGCCTCCTCCTGTTCCTGTGTTACAGGCTCAAGGGCCTCCTCCTGTTCCTGTGTAACAGGCTCGAGGGGCTGAACGGCCTCTTCCTGTTCCTGTGTAACAGGCTCGAGGGGCTGAACGGGCCTCCTCCTGTTCCTGTGTAACAGGCTCGAGGGGCTGAATGGCCTCCTCCTGTTCCTGTGTAACAGGCTCGAGGGGCTGAACGGCCTCCTCCTGTTCCTGTGTAACATGCTCGAGGGGCTGAAGGGCCTCCTCCTGTTCCTGTGTAACAGGCGCGAGGGGCTGAATGGCCTCCTCCTGTTGCTGTGTAACAGGCTCGAGGGGCTGAATGGCCTCCTCCGGTTTAGGGAGGGAATTCCAGAGCTTAGGGCCCAAGCAGCTGAAGGCACGGCCGCCAATAGCGGGGTAGCTTTTTTAACTACCTCATACGTCCAGACTTCACCTATGACCTGTTACTCCCAGTTCTAAATCTCTGTGCTGATTCTATTCCATTCATTCCGTATCTGTGTCAGACACATTTTTATCAAAGACTTCTCATCCATCGGCACTGGACTTCATTAACCGTTTTTAACCCTGTTACGTAACTTATCAAAACCTTGACCCCAAACCCCAATTCGAATCCTGGTTAAATAAATGATACATTCACCGCCTTAAGGAGACACGAGGAAAATTTGAATCGACAAGTTAGAAACAAAGACTGGGATTAGCCGCCAGACTTGGGGTGATTTTTGGCACATTAGCCTGGTTATCGTGTACAGATTGTACAGAATCTGAAGGCAGGAGGACAACACCAATAACTGATTTCAGGAGACGATGATGCATTTCATGGGGGTCCCCAACTTTGCGGCGGTTCACGGACTCAGTGCTGCCCTCACAAGTCAAACAGCCCACGGACGGTGAGGCGATGCACGACATGACCAAACAGCAACTATTAGGAAATACGAGAAACTTCACAGCAACCAGTCACAGTGAATAAACTAAACTAACTAACCGTGAGCTAATGAAGAGTATCTGACACATTAATGTTTACACCACACACGATATCACATCCCACAATAACTTCATATTCATGTAGATACTGTGATAACCAGTGAAACGCCTGGGAGCGTTTCACTATGTTAAAGTTACTAATCAATTCAAGTTGTTGTTGCTCACTGCAGATCATGTCAACTCATGTCAAACCCCCAACACATCAAACCCCCCCACAAACCCCCCACAACCCGTCAAACCCCCCACAACACATCAAACCCCCCCCACAACCCGTCAAACCACCCCCCCCACACAACCCGTCAAACCCCCCACCACCCGTCAAACCCCCCCCACAACCCGTCAAACCCCCCCCACAACCCGTCAAACCCCCCCCACAACCCGTCAAACCCCCCACAACCCATCAAACCCCCCCCACAACCCGTCAAACCCCCCCCCCACACAACCCGTCAAACCCCCCCAACCCGTCAAACCCCCCCCCACAACCCGTCAAACCCCCCCCCACAACCCGTCAAACCCCCCCCACACAACCCGTCAAACCCCCCACAACCCGTCAAACCCCCCCCACACAACCCGTCAAACCCCCCCCCCACACAACCCGTCAAACCCCCCCAACACGTCAACCCCCCCCCCACAACCCGTCAAACCCCCCCCACAACACGTCAAACCCCCCCCACACAACCCGTCAAACCCCCCCAACACGTCAAACCCCCCCCCACAACCAGTCAAACCCCCCACCATAACACGTCAAACCCCCCACCACCCGTCAAACCCCCCCCACACAATCCGTCAAACCCCCCACAACCCGTCAAACCCCCCCCACAACCCGTCAAACCCCCCCCACAACCCGTCAAACCCCCCACAACCCGTCAAACCCCCCCCCAACCCGTCAAACCCCCCACACACAACCCGTCAAACCCCCCCCACACAATCCGTCAAACCCCCCCCACACAATCCGTCAAACCCCCCCCCACCACCCGTCAAACCCCCCCCCCACCACCCGTCAAACCCCCCCAACCCGTCAAACCCCCCCCACCACCCGTCAAACCCCCCCCACCACCCGTCAAACCCCCCCCCACACAACCCGTCAAACCCCCACAACCCGTCAAACCCCCCACCACCTGTCAAACACCCCCCCCACACAACCCGTCAAACCCCCCCCACCACCCGTCAAACCCCCCCCACACAACCCGTCAAACCCCCACAACCCGTCAAACCCCCCACCACCCGTCAAACCCCCCACCACCCGTCAAACCCCCCCCCCACCACCCGTCAAACCCCCCCCACCACCCGTCAAACCTCCACAACCCGTCAAACCCCCCCCCACACAACACGTCAAACCCCCCCCACACAACCCGTCAAACCCCCCCCACAACCCGTCAAACCCCCCCCACAACCCGTCAAACCCCCCCCACAACCCGTCAAACCCCCCCCACAACACGTCAAACCCCCCCCACAACACGTCAAACCCCCCCCCCACACAACCCGTCAAACCCCCCCCCACACAACCCGTCAAACCCCCCCCCACACAACCCGTCAAACCCCCCCCCACCACCCGTCAAACCCCCCCCCACCACCCGTCAAACCCCCCCCACCACCCGTCAAACCCCCACAACCCGTCAAACCCCCCACCACCTGTCAAACCCCCCCCCACACAACCCGTCAAACCCCCCCCACCACCCGTCAAACCCCCCCCACACAACCCGTCAAACCCCCACAACCCGTCAAACCCCCACAACCCGTCAAACCCCCACAACCCGTCAAACCCCCACAACCCGTCAAACCCCCACAACCCGTCAAACCCCCACAACCCGTCAAACCCCCACAACCCGTCAAACCCCCACAACCCGTCAAACCCCCCCAACCCGTCAAACCCCCACAACCCGTCAAACCCCCCCAACCCGTCAAACCCCCACAACCCGTCAAACCCCCCCAACCCGTCAAACCCCCCCCACAACCCGTCAAACCCCCCCCACAAAACGTCAAACCCCCCCCCCCACAACCCGTCAAACCCCCCCCCACCACCCGTCAAACCCCCACAACCCGTCAAACCCCCCACAACACCACATGTAGATACGCTCACTGTAAAACATGGTGCATAACACATTGCAACATAGTTCTCATTTAAATGTCTATTACTTTTCAAGGTGTGATATGTATGCGCAGTTGGGAGCCTCAAGATACAATCAATATTATAATAATCATCAACAGTTTGCATTGAAAATTGAATGAAATCATAGAACATGATCCCAAAACATCAGCTTTTAAAAATCATAGCATTTCGCATAATAAGCATGGAATTCTACTTATTCACTCATTGCAAACCAGTGGCCCGGTTCTAACCCTGGCCCCGAGTCAACTCAGGAGAACTAATTCTGCAAGCGAGGTGTCAGCAACCCACTCTTGGGATGCAAGTCAAGTCCCACAGCTCCTCATTCTGTTCCGAGCCTCCATAAGCCAGAGCCAAGAAACAAGGGAACACAATCTCTGCTCATCAACTAAATTAGTACCTGCGGCGATCAGTCTAAAAAAACAACCAGTGATTTTTAATTAAAATCCATTAAGTTTAAAAAGTGTATATAAAATTACAGACTTTCCTTCTTTTTATCCGGATAGGGTAGAGAGAAACTATTTCCTCTGGTGGGGGGAGTCCAGAACAAGGGGGCAGAACCTTAAAATTAGAGCCGGGCCGTTCAGGGGTGATGTCAGGAAGCACTTCTTCACACAAAGGGTGGTGGAAATCTGGAACTCTTCACCACCCCCCCCCCCCCCCCCAAAAAAAGCTGTTGAGGCTGGGGGGGTCAATTGAAAATTTCAAAACTGAGATTGATAGATTTTTGTTGGGTAAGGGTGTTAAGGGTTACGGAACCAAGGCGGGTAAATGGAGTTAAGACACAGATCAACCATGATCTAATTGAATGGTGGAACAGGCTCGAGGGGCTGAATGGCCTCCTCCTGTTCCTCTGCATTAAATTGTTACAATTAAAACAGTTCCCATTCAGACATTTGGAAAACCAGTCCCTCACTGGGGAGGGTAATTGCTCCCTTCATCCAGTTGTCCCTCATGAGCAAACAGAGCAGCAGGTACAGAGAGACAACCTGAATCTGATCAAACACCACCCCCCACCGCCAATAGACCTCCTGCTGAAGGCGCAACAGTCTGACTGCTTTCCTACTTTAGACAGAAACAGACAGGGTGATTCCGGGAGAGCTCTGCTGCCAGAATCTACAACTGTTTGAACAAAGCTTTACTTATTACTCAAACTTTTTGCTAAACTAAACATCATGGTGTGGGTGCAGGAACCATCAACCAAAACAAGGGCTTAACAGCAGTTAAAGACAGCATCAATTTAAAGGCGGGGGGCAGGGTGGTTGGAGGGGAGCTATGTATGATTATACTTCATTCTCCAACCCTTCAGTTTATCCAGAGACTTTAACTGAGCTGTACCCTTGTGCATGTCGCCTGATTGGAGCCCGTCCTGAGAGAGCTGGGGCCGTGACGGGGTCTCTGCTCCCTGGGGTTAGAGAGAGGGGGGATCACCGACTCCTGCCTGAGGGGCTTGTCTGGACCTCAGGGATTGGCAGTGATGCCCCCCACCACCGAATAGCAACACTCAGAGTCTCGGGTCACAGATGGCCACTGCGGAGAGGGTGTCCTGGCTTGGATGAGCCCCGGGCAAGCTTGGCGCTCCTGGGGAGCAGAACACTGGTGAGAATTTTGTTCTTTGAAAAGTTTGGTCACAAAGGCAAAATTGCTGGAACTTGCGATGTGTTTATTCGCCGGTCGGGCCGGGGATCGAGTGGCAGCTGGTGAGGAACCGGGAGCTGGGATCCGGGGCAAACTCTGCGGGTTCACGTTGAGCTTGAAGCAGCCTCCGCTCGTCCAGAATCCCCAAGACACTGACTTCAGCCGGGCCGGGCCGTCCCCCTCCTCCCTGCCCTGCCCTGCTCGGCCTCTCCCTCTCCACGGTGCTGGAGGAGCCGATACCCCAGCACAGAGCGCCAAGCCGGGCCCAGCCCGGAGCCTCACACAGACTGGCCCCGGTGCTGGCTGGCTGCTGCCGCCAGCTCCTGGGCCTCACCGTCCCGGTTACATTGCAGCGCTGTGGCGGACTGGAGGCACCGGCCAGAGATCATGCATCGGCCCCAGGGGACAATTACCCCGGGTAAATTGGAATCAAAGATTGGCAGGCAAAACTGTAATCGAACAATGGGCTGCATTTAAAGAGGAGATGGTTCGGGTACAGTCGAGGTACATTCCCACGAGGGGGAAAGTAGGGCAACTAAAGCCAGAGCTCCCTGGATGACGAAAGAGATAGAGAGTAAGCTGAAGCAGAAAAAGGGGGCGTATGACAGATGTCAGGTTGAGAATACAAGAACCAGGCTGAATATAGAAAGTTCAGAGGGGAAGTGAAAAAGGAAATAAGAGGGGCAAAGAGAGAGTATGAGAATAGATTGGCAGCTAACATAAAAGGGAACCCAAGTCTTCTAAAGGCACATAAATTATAATAAACGGGTACGAAGAGGGGTGGGGCCAATTAGGGACCAAACAGGAGACCTACGCATGGAGGCAGAGGACATGGCTGAGGTACTGAATGAGTACTTTGCATCTGTCTTTACCAAGGAAGAAGATGCTGCCAAAGTCATAGTGAAAGAGGAGGTAGTTGAGATACTAGATGGATAAAAATTGATAAGGAGGAGGTACTAGAAATGCTGGCTGTACTTAAAGTAGATAAGTCACCAGGACCGGATGGGGTGCATCCGAGGATGCTCAGAGAAGTAAAAATGGAAATTGCGGAGGTACTGGCCATAATATTCCAATCCTCCTTATATACGGGGCTGGTGCCAGAGGACTGGAGAATTGCAAATGTTACACCCTTGTTCAAAAAAGGGTGTAAGGATAAACCCAGCAACTACAGGCCGGTCAGTTTAACCTTGGCAGTGGGGAAGGTTTTAGAAATGATAATCCGGGACAAAATTAACAGTCACTTGGACAAGTGTGGATTAATTAAGGAAAGCCAGCACGGATTTGTTAAAAGCAAATCGTGTTTAACTCACTTGATTAAGTTTTTTGATGAGGTAATAGAAAGGGTTGGTGAGGGCAATGCGGTTGATGTGGTGCACATGGACTGCCAAAAGGCGTTTGAAAAAGAGCTTGCCAGCAAGTTGAAGCCCATGGAATCAAAGGGACAGTGGCAGCATAAATACAAAATTGGCTAAGTGACAGGAAACAGAGAGTAGTGGCGAACGATTGTTTATCGGACTGGAGGAAGGTACACAGTGGTGTTCTCCAGGGGTCGGTACGAGGACCACTGCTTTTCATGATATATATTAATGACTTAGACTTGGGTGTACAGGGCACAATTTCAAAATTTGCAGATGACACAAAACTTGGAAGTATAGTGAACAATGAGGAGGAGTGATAGACTTCAAGAAGACAGTCAGGTTAGTGGAATGGTCGGACACGTGACAAATGAAATTTAATGCAGAAAATTACAAAGTAATACATTTTGGTAGGAAGAACGAGGAGAGGCAATATAAACTAAATGGTACAATTCTAAAGGGGAGTGCATAAACAGAGACCTGGGGTATATGTGCACAAATTATTGAAGGTGGCAGGGCAGGTTGAGAAAGAGGTTAAAAAAGCTCAAGGGATCTTGGGCTTCATAAATAGAGGCATTGAGTACAAAAGCAAGGAAGTTATGATGAACCTTTATAAAACACTGGTTCGGCCTCAACTGGAGTATTGTGTCCAATTCTGGGCACCGCACTTTAGTAAGGATGTGAAGGGGGTGCAGAAGAGATTTACGAGAATGGTTCCAGGAATGAGGGACTTCAGTTACGTGGATAGACTGGAGAAGCTGGGGTTGTTCTCCTTGGAGCAGAGAAGATTGAGAGGAGATTTGATAGAGGTGTTCAAAATCATGAGGGTCCAGACAGAGGAGATAGAGAGAAACTGTTCCCATTGGCAGAAGGGTCAAGAACCAGAGGACACAGATTTAAGGTGATTGGCAGAAGAACCAAAGGCGACATGAGGGAAAAACTTTTTTATGCAGCGAGTGGTTAGGATCTGGAATGCGCTGCCTGAAAGGGTGGTGGAGGCAGATTCAATCACAGCTTTCAAAAGGGAATTGGATAAGTACCTGAAAGAAAACAATTAGCAGGGCTACAGGGAAAGGGCGGGGGAGTGGGACTAGCTGAAGTGCCTTACAGAGAGGCGGCACAGGCTGGACGGGCCGAATGGCCTCCCTCTGTGCTGTAACCATTCTATGATTCAATGTATCGGCCCCGGGTCACAATGTATCGGCCCCGGGTCACAATGTATCGGCCCGGGAGCCGGCGGCCGGCCCGCTGCTCACAGACCCCGGGCTCCCGCTCCCTCCCGCCCACCCCCAGGGCACCAGGTACCTGCCCCGGGTCCCGGCTCTCCGTACCTGTCTCCGGGCCGCTGTCTGTACCGCGCTCCGCTCTCCCCGGGCTCCGGTCCCTGCTCTCGGTACTGAGCTCCGCTCTCAGTCTCCAGGCCTCTCTCTCTCCGGGCCGCGCTACTCCTCCCGCATCCTCCGCCGCCACCTCCAGAGCCCGCCCAGACACTGCGCCTGCGCCGGCCGGCCGCGCGGGGCCCGCCGGGAGTTGTAGTTCCGGGGCCGCGGGGCCAGAGGTCAGAGAGCGGAGGGCCGGGGGGCGGGGACTACAGCTCCCGGCGGGGCCCGCGCCGCGCAGCCGCAGCCCCGGCTCCTAGGGCGGAACAGGCGAAACAGCGGCAGCAAAATGGGGCGGGCGGCGAGCGGGCCTTTCAGCGCCGGTGCCTGGCCGGGAATGCGAGTGTTCGGCTCCCGGCTCCACTGCACACAGCAAGAGGCCCATCGGCCCATCGGCCCATCCTGTCTGTGCTGCCCCGCCGCCCTGTTCAGATTCTCAGGCTGTGCCAAGATTGAAGTTTCTGAAACTTTTTCCCACCAATTCTGGCACCTGCTCTCCTGAAGGTGGAACTCTTGCTGGGGAAACACTCCAGACACAATCAGCCTGTGCGACATTCAAACTGACTTCATTGTATAAGTTTCGATTCAGAAGGTCGTGGGTTCAATCCCCACTTCAGAGACTTGAGCTCATAATCCAGGCTGACACTCCCAGTGCAGTACTGAGGGAGCGCTGCACTGTCGGAGGGGCAGTACTGAGGGAGCACTGCACTGTCGGAGGGGCAGTACTGAGGGAGTGCCGCACTGTCGGAGGGGCAGTACTGAGGGAGCGCCGCACTGTCTGAGGGGCAGTACTGAGGGAGCGCCGCACTGTCGGAGGGGCAGTACTGAGGGAGCACCGCACTGTCGGAGGGGCAGTACTGAGGGAGCGCCGCACTGTCAGAGGGGCTGTACTGAGGGAGCACTGCACTGTCGGAGGGGCAGTACTGAGGGAGCGCCGCACTGTCGGAGGGGCAGTACTGAGGGAGCACTGCACTGTCGGAGGGGCAGTACTGAGGGAGCACTGCACTGTCGGAGGGGCAGTACTGAGGGAGTGCCGCACTGTCGGAGGGGCAGTACTGAGGGAGTGCCGCACTGTCGGAGGGGCAGTACTGAGGGAGTGCTGCACTGTCGGAGGGGCAGTACTGAGGGAGTTCTGCACTGTCGGAGGGGCAGTACTGAGGGAGTGCCGCACTGTCAGAGGGGCAGTACTGAGGGAGCGCCGCACTGTCGGAGGGGCAGTACTGAGGGAGCGCCGCACTGTCGGAGGGGCAGTACTGAGGGAGCACTGCACTGTCGGAGGGGCAGTACTGAGGGAGCGCTGCACTGTCGGAGGGGCAGTACTGAGGAAGTGCCGCACTGTCGGAGGGGCAGTACTGAGGGAGTGCTGCCCTGTCGGAGGGGCAGTACTGAGGGAGCGCTGCACTGTCAGAGGGGCAGTACTGAGGGAGGATTGCACTGTCGGAGGGGCAGTACTGAGGTAGCGCCGCACTGTCGGAGGGGCAGTACTGAGGGAGCGCCGCACTGTCGGAGGGGCAGTACTGAGGGAGCGCCGCACTGTCGGAGGGGCAGTACTGAGGGAGCGCTGCACTGTCGGAGGGGCAGTACTGAGGGAGCGCCGCACTGGTAGGGGCAGTACTGAGGGAGCGCCGCACTGTCGGAGCGGCAGTACTGAGGGAGCGCTGCACTGTCGGAGGGGCAGTACTGAGGGAGCGCTGCACTGTCGGAGGGGCAGTACTGAGGGAGCGCCGCACTGTCGGAGGGGCAGTACTGAGGGAGCGCAGCACTGTCGGAGGGGCAGTACTGAGGGAGCGCCGCACTGTCGGAGGTGCCGTCTTTTGGATCAGACGTTAAATCGAGGCCCCGTCTGTAAAAGATTCCGCAACACTATTCGAAGAAGAGCAGGGGAGTTCTCCCTGGTATCCTGGTCAATATTTATCCCTCAACCAACATTACTAAAAACAGATTATCTGGCCATTATCATATTGCTGTCATATGATTACACTTCAGAAGTACTTCAGAGGCCTTGAAGCGCTTTTGGACGTCCTGAGGACATGAAAGGCACTATACAAATGCAGATTTTCTCTGCAGTTTTGAGTGGGAGTTGCTAGCCCAGGAATGCCTAGATCCCACTGCAGTCCTGAATGAGATCAGTAAAGGCCAGGAATGGGATTTGGATCTGTGTGGTTCTGTGACTCATTGGACAGAACTTACTGGGCATTGGGAGCCCTGTTTTACATCTTTTCTCCAGTTTTTCTACTTGTAATTCTCCATTTTGTGTAACAGATACTCAGGGATTCTCTGCGCAGGTTATGTGTAGATAGATATACCTTGCATAAGTTAGTTTTGGCGCTTCCTCACATGCTCTCATGACTGACAGGCCTGAATACTAAAGCTTGTGAAATTACAAAGAGTGAGCAGATCATTATCATTGCTAGTTATTTGGGGGGTATATCTGGGGGAGGGGGAACGATTCATCAGAAGTGAATGTTCGACGGGGGAATTTCTGGAAGAATTCGCTCTTGCATCCAGCCAATCAGAAAAGCAGCTTGTGATCGGCACTTTTCTTTTTTCTTTCAGAAGTCGAGGTTCTCAGTTTTGGGTTTTGGGGCCACTTCTTTCTCCGAAGCTGCAGAACATTTCAACATTCGTTATTTTATTTCATTTTTTGATTAAATTAACCTATCCAACCTCTTCCCTGCTACCAGGAAATATGTATCCCATTAATTACTACATAACCAGGCCTATGTAACCTGAACTTTTCTCGTGTGCACTTTGGCTGCCACTCCGGACCCGAGCCGTTCATTTCTTTTTGCACTTTTTTCTCCGCCCTTTCCCTTTTCCCTCTGTCCCTCCCTGACCGCTCGCTCCTGTCATCATGCCTCCTTTCATCTCTCCTCTCTCGGATACTCTGCCCTCCCAAATCCCTACCCCAATCCTTCATTACTCTTCGACCTTCCTACTCTCCTGCCGCCGTCCCAGGCTTGACTCCCTCTTAGATAAGCCCACAGCTTCCCTCTGTGCCTCTCTTGGCATCCTCCAAAGGGCCCATCGAGGCACTCGTCGCTGCCTCCTCACGAGCAGCAACCCCAACTGCCCCATCCTACTCTCTCGCCGACCTTCCCGCCCAGCGCGCCCACTGGGGGCTAATCTTGCCAATCTCCCCCCCCCCGGCCAACACTGACGCTGTGGATGCTGGCAGTGGGGCAGCCATCACCGACCGTCTCCGCATCTCCCTCCAGAATGTCCGTTCACTTGCGAACAAGGCCCTTGCCATCCATGAGCTTATCGTGGATGATTGCATCGACATCATGGCCCTAATGGAAACTTGGTTGAGGGGTGACAACACCTTACCCTTAAATGAAGCCTCCCCTCCTGGCTATACCTGCCTCAGACCGCCGTGGTGGTGGTGTGGCTCTCATCACCAAATTACATCTTGGTCTGTCCCCCTACTCCTTCGGCACTTTCTCCTCCTTTGAGCATCTCACCTTATTCCACCCCTCTCACCTCTCATTTAAAATTCTCATTCTCTACCGCCCACCCAAGTACTATAAAAATGTTATTACTGAAATATCTTCATTGTTCTCCTCCCTCAGCCTCTGCACCGAATGACTTCTCATCCTCGATGATTTCAACCTCCATCTCAATTCATCATGCTCTCTCTCCTCTGAGTTCACTAGCCTCCTATCCTCCCTTAATCTCTCCCTCCATGTAAACTCCCCAACCCATATTCACGGCCACCCCCTTGACCTTGCCATCTCTTGTGGCCTCGCTACTCCCATCGTGTCAATCACAGATAAGGCCTTCTCTGATCACTTCCTCGTATCGCTCTCCTCTCTCCCCCCCGCTCCCCCAACCCTACTTCCTTCTGTGTCCGTCCCTGGAAAAAGCTCTCTCCCAACTCTCTTACAACTGCACTCACAAAATCCCAACTGTCCAGCCTTTGGCCCTCCATTTACCACGACATTTCTGCAGTTACTGATCTGCTCAACCACACCCTCACCACCACCTTTGATGCCCTAGTCCCTATTAAAACAATTACTCTCTCTCACCCTGGCCGTTCCCCCTGGTACGGCTCTCATCTTCGCTCCCTTAAGTCCAAGGGACGCAGACTTGAACAGATATGGCGGACAACTGGCTAAGCCATTCACCGCCAGATCTGGCTGGAACACATAAAGCATTATCGGGTCCTGCTCTCATCTGCCAAAATTGCTCTCTATTCCAAAATCATTCTGGAATGCAAAGATAAACCCCGGCTTCTATTCTCCACTGCTAACCGTCTTCTTAAACCCCTCTCCCCTGTCTCGTCCACCCTCACCTCTGACAACAAGTGTGAGGAGCTTACGGACTTCTTTGTCTCTAAGATTGAGACCATCTGTTCAGCTGCCTCTGCCACTTTCCTTCCTTCCCCTAGCCCACTGGGTCAAACTTCCTCTAAGGCTCTCCCCTGCCCTAGCCCTGAACTCACATCTTTCTCCAGTTTCTATCTGATCTCCCCTCATGACCTCTCCGCGCTCATCTTGTCCATGAGACCCACTTCCTGCTCCCTCGACCCTAGTTTGCTGACGATACAAAGCTAGGTGGGACAGTAAGCTGTGAGGAGAACACAGAGTCTGCAAAGGGATATAGATAGATTGAGTGGGCAGTAAGGTGGCAGATGGAGTATAATGTAGGGAAATGTGAGGTTATTCACTTTGGTAGGAAGAATAGAAAAACAGAATATTTTTTAAATGGTGAGAAACTTTCAAATGTTGGTGTTCAGAGAGATTTGGGTGTCCTCGTGCAAGAAACACAGAAAGCTAGCATGCAGGTACAGCAAGCAATAAGGAAGGCAAATGGCATGTTGGCCTTTATTGTAAGAGGGTTGGAGTGTAAGAGTAAGGAAGTCTTGCTACAATTGTACAGGGTCTTGGTGAGACCACACCTGGAGTACTGTGCACAGTTTTGGTCTCCTTATCTAAGGAAGGATATACTTGCCTTGGAGGCGGTGCAACAAAGGTTCACTAGATTGATTCCTGGGATGAGAGGGCTGTCCTCTGATGAGAGATTGTGTAGATTGGGCCTATACTCTCTGGAATTTAGAAGAATGAGAGGTGATCTCATTGAAACATACAAGATTCTGAAGGGGATTGACAAGGTAGATGCTGAGAGGTTGTTTCCCCTGGCTGGAGTGTCTAGAACTAGGGGGCATAGTCTCAGGATAAGGGGTCGGCTATTTAAGACCGAGATGAGGAGGAATTTCTTCACTCAGAGGGTTGTGAATCTTTGGAATTCTCTACCCCAGAGGGCTGTGGATGCTCAGTCGTTGAGTATATTCAAGGCTGAGATCGATAGATTTTTGGACCCAAGGGGAATCAAGGGATATGGAGGTCGGGCACGAAAGTGGAGTTGAGGTTGATGATCGGCTATGATCTTATTGAATGGCGGAGCAGGCTCGAGGGGCCATAAGGCCGACTCCTGCTCTTAATTCTTCTGTTCTTATAAACTGTGGGGGAGCCGAGAGATTTAGGTGTCCAAGTACAGAAATCACTAAAAGCTGGTGGACAGGTACAAAAAATAATCAAAAAGGCTAATGGAATTAAAATAAAAGGCTTTATCTCGAGGGGGCTGGAATACAAAGGGGCGGAAGTTATGTTACAGTTTATATAAAGCTCTGGTCAGACCCCATCTGGACACAGCGTTCAGTTCTGGGCCCCGCACCTCAGGAAGGATATATTGGCCTTGGAGGGGGAGCAGTGCAGATTCACCAGAATGATACCGGGGCTAAAAGGGTTAAATTACGAGGACAGGTTGCACAGACTCGGCGTGTATTCCCTCAAGTATAGAAGATTAAGGGGTGATCTAATCGAGGTGTTTAAGATGATTAAAGGAGTTGATGGGGAAGAGAGAGAGAAACTATTTCCTCTGGTGGGGGGAGTCCAGAACAAGGGGGCAGAACCTTAAAATTAGAGCCAGGCCGTTCAGGGGTGATGTCAGGAAGCACTTCTTCACACAAAGGGTGGTGGAAATCTGCAACTCTCTCCCCCAGAAAGCTGTGGATTCTGGGGGTCAATTGAAAATTTCAAAACTGAGATGGAAAGAATTTTGTTGGGTAAGGGTATTAAGGGTTAGGGAACCAAGGCGGGCAAATGGAGTTAAGATACAGATCAGCTGTGATCTTATTGAATGGTGGAACAGGCTGAAGGGGCTGAATGGCCTCATCCTGTTCCTGTGTTCCTTGTGACATTGTTCATTCAAAAAGAAGGCACGAGGTTCCACATGAGTGAAACTCAAATCTGTGGAGTTCTGGGATAAACCTTGGGAATGGGTGAGAACATAGTAAAAGATAGAAAACTACAAGTACTTATTAAAGGCTCCTCTGAAGCGCCTTGGGATGTTTTATGATGTTAAAGGCACTATATAAATGCAAGGAATTGTTGATGTGCTGATTCAGGAGCCCCAGGACTTGGTGCTGGGGCCATTGTGGTTTCTGATCAATATAAATGACCTGGATTCAGAAACTCAATGCAATTTGATCAAATGTCCAATGACCCAAACTCGGAGGGGCAGTGAGATCAGAAATGACCGAGTGAGTCGGGTTGGATATGTAAGTGGTCAGAGCATGGGCAGATGGAATATAATGCAGACAAATATAAAGTGCTACACACAGGAAAGAAACATAACCAACCCACAAACTCCACAAATGGTGTGAAGGATAAAGCTAAAGGGTTGGTGTGGGAAAGAGGGGTTCCTTTTCATGGGCCACTGGCACCAGTTCTGGGACAGGAAGGAGCTGTACCGATGGGACGGGCTCCACTTGAACCGGGATGGGACCCATGTCCTAGTGGAAAGGGTAAATAGGGAGGTGGCAAAGGCTTTAAACTAGTAAGATGGGGGGAGGTATCTACAAGAAATGTAACCAGCCTAATTATAAACAAAACAGGAAAAGAGAGCACAGGAAAGAATAAAGTAAGAGAGGACATTAATGGCAAGGGAATAAATAGAGTTACAGAACAGGAGTCTAAAAAGATGGTTAAACATAAAGTGAGAGGAAATCCTATTAAAAATGAGTTAAATTGTCTGTACAGCAATGCACAGTGTCCGTAATAAAACGGGAGCTGGAGGCAATTATGCGTTGCGAGGAACCAGACATAGTAAGGATTACTGAGACATGGCTACAGAAAAATCAGGACTGGGAATTAAACATTGCAAGGTATAACATATTTAGAAAAGACAGAGAGGGAAAAGGGGGAGGTGGAGTAGCTGTACTTATTAGGGATAACAATGGCAGTAGAAAAAAGTGACGTAGCTATCAGCAAGACAGAAATAGAATTCATATGGATAGAGATAAAAGATAATAAAGGATCAATCACACTAATAGGCGTAGTCTACAGACCACCTAATAGTGGAAGGGAGGCGGAGGACAAATTAGGGAAATGAGTAAAAAACATTGAATAATAATTATGGGGGATTTCAACTACCCTGATATTAATTGGACAGAAGAGGTAGGTAAAGGGGATAATGGAGTTCCTACAATGTGTACAGGACTCCTTTCTAACCCAATAGTAAAAAGCCCAACAAGGAAGGATTCGCTATTGGATCTAGTAATGGGGAAGGAACCAGAGCAGAAAAGAGAAGTAAAAGTAGGGGAAAATCTAGGCAATAGTGACCATAATATAATACGCTTTAAGATGATAATTGAGAAGGACATAAGTATGACGAAAACCAGGTTAATAGATTGAAGAAAAGCTGATTTTGAGGAGCTGAGAATAGAACTTGGGAAAATAAAATGGGCAACAATATTGGCAAACAACAATGTAGAACAGCAATGGGAAACATTTAAAATGGTGTTCAACAGAGTGCAGGAACAATATATTCCGCTAAAAGAAAAGAACAAACTAAACACTAATGAGACTCTATGGATGAATAAAGCCATAAGGGAACAATTGAGGGTAAGGAAAGAGGCATACATTAAGTACATAGACAGCAGGGGAGTGCATGATAAGGGAGAATACAAAGAGATTAGGAGAGAAGTAAAAAAAAAACAATCAGGAAGGCGAAGAGGAACTATGAAATTAAATTATCAAGGAACATAAAACAAAATAGTAAAATATTTTACAGGCACATCAATAAAAAAAGGAAGGTTGGGATGGGAATAGGGCCATTAAGGATAATACCACAGGTAACGGTAGAGAGATGGCAGAAATATTAAATAATTATTTTGCTTCAGTATTTACCAGGAAGATAGAACAGGTGCACATGACATTGGATGATGAGATTAGTAATGAGATAAGTGCATTTAAAATAAAAAGAGGGGATATATTAAATAAACTAATCAAACTCAAAGAGGATAAAACCCTTGGTCCGGATGGATTGCACCCACGCATTTGAAAAGAATCTAGGGAAGAGTCAGCAGAGGCATTACTACACATATTTAATCATTCGTTAGAAAAAGATGTAGTGCCAGAAGACTGGCAGATAGCTAACTTAATACCTGTATTCAAGAAGGGGGATAGAACGTGTCCAGCGAATTATAGACCAGTCAGCTTAATATCGGTGGTAGGAAAAATAATGGAATCCCTACTTAAGGAGAAAATAGAAGAACATCTAGAAATCAAAAGTATAATAAGGAATAGTCAGCATGGATTTCAAAAGGGAAAGCCTTGCTTGACCAACCTCATTGAATTTTTTGAAGAGATAACAGAGAGAGTAGACAATGGTAATGCAGTAGATGTTATTTATCTAGATTTTCAAAAGGCCTTTGATAAGGTACCCCATAATAGACTGATGAACAAGGTCAGAGAATGCGGAGTCAGGGGACAAGTAGCAGAATGAATAACTAGCTGGCTTCAAGACAGAAAGCAGAGGTAATGGGTAGCTATTCACAGTGGCAGAAGGTGGGTAGTGGTGTTCCACAAGGATCAGTGCTGGGACCACTGTTGTTCACAATTTACATTAACAATTTAGACTTTGGAATCAAAAACACAATTTCTAAATTTGCCAATGGCACCAAATTGGGGGGGGGATAGTCAATACTGAGGAGGACTGCAACAAATTACAGGAGGACATTAATAAACTTGCAGAGTGGGCATATAATTGGCAACTGAAGTTCAACACAGATAAATGTGAGGTATTACATTTTGGAAGGAAGAATAAGGAGGTCACTTATTACTTGGAGGGTGCGAGTCTAGGTGGGGTAGAGGAACAAAGGGATCTCGGAGTACAAATACACAAATCACAAAGTTGCGACACAGGTTAGCAAGGCCATAAAAAAAGCAATAGCAAAATACTGCGGATGCTGGAAATCTGAAACAACAACAGAAAATGCTGAAAACACTCAGCAGGTCAGGCAGCATCGTGGAGAGAGAAACAGAGTTAACGTTTCAAATCGATGGTCCTTCGTCAGAACTTGACCTGAAACGTTAACTCTCTCGCCACGATGCTGCCCGACCTGCTGGGTGTTTCCATTAAAAAAAGCAAACCAAGCACTAAGGTTTATTTCTAGAGGGATAGAATTGAAAAGTAGGGAAGTTATGCTAAACCTGTATCGAAAGTTGGTTAGACCACACTTGGAGTACTGCGTGTAGTTCTGGTCGCCATATTATAAAAAGGATATAGAGGCACTGGAGAGGGTGCAGAGAAGATTTACAAGGATGATACCAGAAATGCGAGGATATACATATCAGGAAAGGATGAACAGGCTGGGTCTCTTTTCTCCTGAAAAAAGAATGCTGAGGGGTGACCTAATAGAGGTCTTTAAAATTATGAGAGGTTTTGATAGAGTGGATACAGAGAGAATGTTTCCACTTGTGGGGAAGAGCATAACTAGAGGCCGTCAATATAAGATAGTCACCAAGAAATCCAATAAGGAATTCAGAAGAAACTTCTTTACCCAAAGAGTGGTGAGAATGTGGAACTCACTACCACAGGGGGTGGTTGAAGCGAATAGTATAGATGCATTTAAGGAGAGGCTAGACAAGCATATGAGGGAGAAGGGAATAGAGCGTTATGCTGATAGATTTAGAAGAGGAAAGATGGGAGGAGGCTCGAGTGGAGCATAAACGCCGGCATAGACTGGTTGGGCCGAATGGCCTGTTCCTGTGCCGTATATCCTATGTAAGCTGAGAGTCACCCGCAGTGTTAGCAGATTCAACACTGAACAAGTCCAACCAACACAGAGCAGCAATTAACAAACCCAACAGGATGTTGAACTACACAACAACAACTTGCATTTATATAGCGCTTTTAACATAGTAAAACATCCCAAGGCGCTTCACAGGACCGTAATCAAACAAAATTTCACACCGAGCCACATAAGGAAATATTAGAACAGGTGACCAAAAGCTTGGTCAAAGAGGTAGGTTTCAAGGAGTATCTCAAAGAAGGAGAGAGAGAGGCGGAGAGGTTTAGGGAGGGAATTCCAGAGCTTCGGACCCAGGCAGCTGAAGGCACGGCCGCCAATGGTGGAGCGATTAAAATCGAGGATGCTCAAGAGGCCAGAATTGGAGGAGCGCAGATATCTCTGGCGGGGGGGTTGTAGGGTTGGAGGAGGGTACAAAGATAGGGAGGGGCGAGGAGGCCATGGAGGGATTTGAAAACAAGGATGAGATTTTTAAAATCGAGCCAGAACAGGATACAAGTTGGAGGAGGTTATGATCAAACTGTACAGGGCTCTGCTCAGACCCACCTTGAGCACTGTGTCCAGTTCTGGTCAGACCCACCTTGAGCACTGTGTCCAGTTCTGGTCAGACCCACCTTGAGCACTGTGTCCAGTTCTGGTCAGACCCACCTTGAGCACTGTGTCCAGTTCTGGTCAGACCCACCTTGAGCACTGTGTCCAGTTCTGGTCAGACCCACCTTGAGCACTGTGTCCAGTTCTGGTCAGACCCACCTTGAGCATTGTGTCCAGTTCTGGTCAGACCCACCTTGAGCACTGTGTCCAGTGCTGGTCAGACCCACCTTGAGCATTGTGTCCAGTTCTGGTCAGACCCACCTTGAGCACTGTGTCCAGTTCTGGTCAGACCCACCTTGAGCATTGTGTCCAGTTCTGGTCAGACCCACCTTGAGCACTGTGTCCAGTTCTGGTCAGACCCACCTTGAGCACTGTGTCCAGTTCTGGTCAGACCCACCTTGAGCATTGTGTCCAGTTCTGGTCAGACCCACCTTGAGCACTGTGTCCAGTGCTGGTCAGACCCACCTTGAGCATTGTGTCCAGTTCTGGTCAGACCCACCTTGAGCACTGTGTCCAGTTCTGGTCAGACCCACCTTGAGCACTGTGTCCAGTTCTGCTCAGACCCACCTTGAGCACTGTGTCCAGTTCTGGTCAGACCCACCTTGAGCACTGTGCTCATTTCTGGTCACAGACACAAGGGAGATGTTGAAGTGCGGGAGGCAGAGCAGAATCTGATCCCCAGGGTCAGGGTCTGAGTTAGAGACCCGGGCTGTTCACTGGGAAAGGATGTGTCTGAGAGGTGATCTTATCAAAGGACATCAGATATTCAAGCAAATGGAAAAAGTTAACCTGGAATATTACTTTAAATTAATAAGAGTAGGCATGGGGACAGATTCAAACTAGTAAAAGGTGAAAGTTATGACTGAGAGAGAGAGAGTGATCAACACTTAGACTGGACTCCAGATAGAGGGGTACAGTCGAAAATCCTGGTATTGTTTAAGACACAACTGAATACTGCAATAGGGTCTTTCTAGATGGGCCGAATAATTATTTTGTGTTTACAAAACACAATAGAATA
Source organism: Squalus acanthias (assembly GCA_030390025.1). NCBI lineage: Eukaryota > Metazoa > Chordata > Chondrichthyes > Squaliformes > Squalidae > Squalus > Squalus acanthias. The sequence continues at coordinate 97,446,575 of CM059438.1, read as the reverse complement.
CAACATGATAGAATTCTTCATTAAGATGGAGAGTGAAGTAGTTGACTCAGAGACTAAGGACCTGAATTTAAATAAAGGAAACTACGATGGTATGAGGCGCGAGTTGACTAGGATGGATTGGGGAGCGTTACTTAAAGGGTTGATGGTGGATAGGCAATGGCAAACATTTAAAGATCGCATGGATGAACTACAGAATTTGTTCATCCCTGTTTGACATAAAAATAAAACAAAAAAGGTGACTCAACCGTGGCTAACAAGAGAAATTAGGGATAGCATAAGATCCAAGGAGAGGACATATAAATTGGCCAGAAAAAGCAGCAAACCTGAGGATTGGGAGCAGTTTAGGATTCAGCAAAGGAGGACAAAGGGATTAATTAAGAGGGGGAAAATAGAATATGAGATTAAGCTTGCAGGGAACATAAAAACTGACTGTAAAAGCTTCTATAGATATGTGAAGAGAAAAAGATTGGTGAAGTCAAGCGTAGGTCCCTTGCAGTCAGAATCAGGGGAATTTATAATGGGGAACAAAGAAATGGCAGACCAATTAAATACATACTTTGGTTCTGTCTTCACAAAGGAGGACACAAATAAACTCCCAGAGATGTTGGGGAACATAGGGTCTAATGAGAGGGAGGAATTGAATGAAATCAGTATTTGTAGGAAATGGTGTTAGGGAAATTGACGGGATTGAAGGCCGATAAATCCCCAGGGCCTGATAATCTACATCCTAGGGTACTTAAGGAAGTGGCCCTAGAAATAGTAGATGCATTGCTGGTCATCTTTCAAAATTCTATAGACTCTGGAACAGTTCCCATGGATTGGAGGGTAGCTAATGTAACCCCATTATTTAAAAAAGGTGGTAGAGAAAAAGCGGGGAATTATAGACCGGTAAGCCTGATATCGGTAGTGGGCAAAATGCTAGAGTCCATTATAAAAGATGTAATAGCAGAGCACTTGGAAAACAGTGACAGGATCGGACAAAGTCAACATGGATTTACAAAAGGTAAATCATGCCTGACTAATCTACTGGAATTTTTTGAGGATGTAACTGGTAGAATAGATAAGGGAGAACCAGTGGATGTGGTGTATTTGGACTTTCAGAAGGCTTTCGATAAGGTCCCGCATAAGAGATTAGCGTGCAAAGTTAAAGCACATGGGATTGGGGGTAAGGTACTGATTTGGATAGAGAACTGGTTGGCAGACAGGAAGCAAAGAGTTGGAATAAACGGGTCTTTTTCCGAGTGGCAGGCAGTGACTAGTGGGGTACCGCAGGGATCGGTGCTAGGACCCCAGCTATTCACAATATATATTAATGATCTAAACGAGGGAACTAGATGTAATATCTCTAAGTTTGCAGACGACACAAAGCTGGGTGGGCGTGTGTGCTGTGAGGAGGATGCAGAGAAACTCCAGTATGATTTGGACAGGTTGGGTGATTGGGCAGATGCATGGCAGATGCAGTATAATGTGGATAAATGCGAGGTTATCTACTTTGGTGGCAAAAACAGGAAGACAGATTATTATCTGACCGGCAATAGATTGGGAAAAGGGGAAGTGTAAAGAGATCTGGGAGTCCTTGTGCACCAGTCGCTGAAGGTAAGCATGCAGGTGCAGCAGGCGGTTAAGAAGGCAAATGGTATGTTGGCCTTCATAGCGAGAGGATTCGAGTACAGGAGCAAGGATGTCTTGCTGCAGTTGTACAAGGCCTTGGTGAGACCACACCTTGAGTATTGTGTGCAGTTTTGGTCGCCTTATCTGAGGAAGGATGTTCTTGCCATGGAGGGAGTGCAGCGAAGATTTACCAGACTGATACCTGGGATGGCAGGAATGACGTATGAAGAGAGATTGGGTCGATTAGGCTTATATTTGCTAGAGTTTAGAAGAATGAGAGGGGATCTCATTGAAACTTATAAAATTCTAACAGGACTAGACAGACTAGATGCAGGAAGGATGTTCCCGATGGCGGGGGAGTCCAGAACCAGGGGTCACAGTCTAAGGATAAGGGATAAGCCATTTAGGACTGAGATGAGGAGGAATTTCTTCACCCAGAGAGTGGTGAACCTGTGGAATTCTCTACCACAGAAGGCAGTTGAGGACAATTCATTAAATATATTCAAGAAGGAGATAGATATATTTCTTAAGGCTAAAGGGATCAAGGGATATGGGGAGAAAGCAGGGACCGGGTACTGAATTTGGATGATCAGCCATGATCGCATTAAATGGCGGAGCAGGCTCGAGGGGCCGAATGGCCTACTCCTGCTCCTATCTTCTATGGTACAATATTACTGCACACAGTGACCACAGCAATGACCCTCTAATGTGTGACAGTAAACTCAATACTCCCTCATTCCTCACCGACACTCATTCATTATTCAGCTGTTTGTCTGCCAAAAATACAACACCCTGTAAAACTTTCAGGGACTCTCCAAGAGGGGGATTCCCTCTGGAGTGTCAGCTATCCATCAATTAAAGTCTTGCATCGCTACAAAGCTCAGTAACAGCACTGTGGGAGCACCTTCACCACACGGACTGCAACGGTTCAAGGGGATGGCCCATCACCACCTTCTCAGGGCAACTCGGGATGGGAGCGCTCACCTCTCCCCTTCCTGCCTGCTTCTTCTCCCCTGGGCCTACTGGTCCTGGTGGGGTTGGGACTCAGACCCCTGTCCGCTCGTGCCTCTGGCCAGCAGCCTTCCCTCCACTCCCCCACATCAGCCACCAATGTTGGCCATATTGGAAAGGGCTATTAAACACAAGCACTCCTCTTGCCATTATACGCAAATAAATTATGCGCTACATTTGATTGCGCTCCTGTCATTTTAACACTGTATTCAACACCATGGAAATCATCAGCTTCCCTCATGGCTCTGGGTAAAGGTCCTGTTGGTCAAGGAAGACGAGGGGAAGAAGCTCAGTCTACCGGTGAGATTATAACCCACAACTGAGCTGCAAACTCACAGGAACAGGAGGAGGCCATTCAGCCCCTTGAGCCAGTTCTGCCATTCAATTAGATCACGGATGATCTGTATCTTAACTCTGTCTACCTGCATTGGTTCCGTAACCCTTAATGCCCTTATCCAACAAAAATCTATCAGTCTCAGTTTTGAAAGCTCTCATTGACCCCCAGCCTCAACAGCTTTTTGGGGGAGAGAGTTCCAGATTTCCACTGCCCTTTGTGTGAAGAAGTGCTTCCTGACATCACCCCTGAACGGCCGGGCTCTAATTTTAAGGTTGTGTCCCCTTGTTCTGGACTCCCCCCACCAGAAGAAATAGTTTGTCTCTATCTACCCTGTCAACCGCATTAATCATGTCAAATGACTCAATTAGATCACCCCTTAATCTTCTAAACTCGAGGGAATACAAGCCCAGTCTGTGCAACCTGTCCTCATAATCTAACCCTTTTAGCCCCGGTATCATTCTGGTGAATCTGCGCTGCTCCCCCTCCAAGGCCAATATATCCTTCCTGAGGTGCGGGACCCAGAACTGAACGCAGTGTCCAGATGGGGTCTGACCAGAGCTCTGTACAGCTGGAGCATCACTTCCTCCCCTTTGTAATCCAGCCCCTTGAGATAAAGGCCAACATTCCGTTAGCTTTTTAAATGCTTTATTGTACCCACAAGCTTTTAGTGATTTCTGTACTTGGACCCCTAAATCTCTTGGCTCTTCCACAGTCAAGAAGCATTTAGATGAGCACTTGAAACGCCACAGCATACAAGGCTACGGACCAAGTGCTGGAAAATGGGATTAGAATAGACAGGGCTTGATGGCCAGCGCAGACACGATGGGCCGAAGGGCCTCTTTCTGTGCTGTATGACTCTAGTTCCCAGCTTCTCGCCATTTAGAAAATACTCTGATCCGTCTTTCTTGGGTCCAGTTATTCTCCGTGTGTTTCAGTGGTTCAATTTCATTCAACCAGAAATTTGTAATTTTGCTATTCATCTGCGGGAAATCAACAACAACTGGCATTAAAATATTTCAATAGCACCTTCAACATAGGAAAATGCTCGAATCATTGCACAGATCAGAAAAGGAGTGGGTCCCGAGCCTTTGCAGGAGGGCGACCGTTCTGTTCTGCTCTGCTGCAGGTATCGACAGGGCTGCGCTGTCAGTCACTCCTTGAAGTGGTCAGGATGCCTGTTTCTAATGGAGTTGGCTCCCACTGCCCTGTGTCTATGGGAGAGGTTGCGGGACGTAGGAGTGTAACCGTGAAACTTCCATGTGTCTGGACCGGATCTTACTCCTTTAATCTCTCCATAATTAAAACAGAACAGGCTCGAGGGGCTGAATGGCCTCCTTCTGTTCCTCTGTAATTAGCCCTGTTGTATTTAAAATGTTATTTAATCAGCATCTCTTGGCCTGTGGGTAGTGGTGCCTGCTTAACCCGGACTGTCCATTCGCGCCCTTCTATTGAACGACCAGGATAAGCTCACGGCCTGTCAGTCACGATCATTGCAGAGCAGGTCTTATGATGCTCGTTAAGTGTTTGTGTAACTGGATAGTTCTTTAAATGAAGGCCTGTGTGTGTCACATAATCCTGCACCTTCTAAAGGGACAAATGATTACACACCCCAGAGCCTCATTAACTCAGCACTAGACTCTGGTTCCTTTGTTTTGTTTGAAAACTGTTTTGCACAGGAAACTTGAGAGGAGGCATTTTGAGTAGAATTTCCCGGCAGTGATAGAGTGAATGGAGACAGCTGTCCCTCCGCCTGCAGTCCAGAAAATAAAAGCATAAAATCAGGAGCAGAGACCTCAGTCATTGTACAGACACTGAGCAAACAGACCAGTATATTTCATCTTAATCTTTCAATTCCTCATTGAAAAACACTGTAAAATACACGTTTATGAAAAGACTCCGATCAAACAAGATCACAGAAATAGGAGGAGGCCATTCAGCCCCTGAAGTCTGTTCTGCCATTCAGTTAGATCATGGCTGATCTGTATCTTATCTCCATCTCCCCGCCTTGGTTCTGTAACCCTTAACACCCTTCCCCAACAAAAATCTATCAATCTCAGTTCTGAAATTTTCAATTGACCCCCAGCCTCAACAGCTTTTTGGGGGAGAGAGTTTCAGATTTCCACCACCCTTTGTGTGAATAAGTGCTTCCTGACATCACCCCTGAATGGCCTGGCTCTAATTTTAAGCTTATACCCCCTTGTCCTAGACTCCCCCCGAGGAAATAGTTTCTCTCTATCTACCCTATCAAATCCTTTCAAATTCCTAAAAACCTCAATCAAATCACCCCTTAATCTTCTAAATTCCAGGGAATACAAGTCTGATTTATGTAATCTCTCCTCATAATCTAACCCTTGGAGCCCTGGTATCATTCTGGTAAACCTACGCTGCACTCCCTCCAAGGCCAATATATCCTTCCTAAGGTGTGGTGCCCAGAACTGCTGACAGTATTCCAGGTGTAGTCTTACCAGGGCTTTGTATAGCTGCAGCATAACTTCCCCCTTTATATTCTAGCCCTCTAGTTATAAAGGCTAACATTCCATTAGCCTTTTTGATTATTTTTTGTACCTGACCACTACATTTTAGTGACCTGTGCACATGGACCCCTGAATCTATTTCCACCTGCATTGTTCCTAGCTTTTCACCTTGGCAGGTGGGTCAACATCTGTAAAGAACAAAGGCAGGTTAATGGATGGGGCAGGGACCCTTTCTCAGATGATCATAGAATGATACAGCACAGAAGGAGGCCATTCGGCCCATCGTGCCTGTGCCGGCTCTTTGAAAGAGCTCTCCAATTAGTCCCACTCCCCCCTGCTCTTTCCCCATAGCCCTGCAAATTTTTCCTTTTCAAGTATTTATCCAATTCCCCTTTTGAAGGTTAATATTGACATCTCAAAGCACTTTACAGCCGATGAAGTACTTTTGGCGTGTAGTCACTGTTGAGGAAAATATCATAGATGCAATTAAGGGGAAGCTGGACAAGTGCTTGAGGGAGAAAGGAATAGAAGGATATGTTGATGGGGTGAGATGAAGAGGGGTGGGAGGAGGCTCGTGTGGAGCAGAAACACTGTGCTGTCAATTCGATGTAATTCTGTGTAATATTGAATCTGCTTCCACCGCCCATTCAGACAGTGTGTTCCAGCTCTGGCCCTGACTGGGAGCCGGGCGCGGGGGGGCGCTGTGGCGGGAGGCTCCGGCCGTGGGTCTGCTCTTGGCCGCTTCGGCTCCTTGTCGCTGGCCGGGCCCGGGTTTGGCGGCTCGGCGCTCCCGCCACAGCAACCCGCGCGGGGAGAGAGCGAGCGAGAGGCCCAGGCCCGGGGAGAGAGCGAGCGAGAGGCCCAGGCCCGGGGGGAGAGCGAGCGAGAGGCCCAGGCCCCAGAGCGGGGAGAGCGGCGGCGCCAGGCCCAGCACCAGGTAAGCGCGGCGGGGAGCGGGGCTCAGCCCGTGTCCAGGGCCTCCGACCCGGAGATCCATTGCCCAGGCCCCAGCGGGCGAGAGTCCACCGGGCCCAAACCTGCCCCCGGGGCTGCAGCCCGGTGTAAAGGCTCCTGTGGAGCTCCGGCCCGGCAGAGGGTGCGGATCCTTCTCTGCCCGTGTTGTGGGGTGGGAGAGCTCAATTGGCCTCAGTGCCCGTGGGGTTTGGGGGGAGGGTTGCGGGGGCGGGTTGCGGGGTTTGGGGTAAGGGTTGGGGGGGCGGGTTGCGGGGTTTGGGGTAAGGGTTGGGGGGAGGGTTGCGGGGTTTGGGGGGAGGGTTGCGGGGGCGGGTTGCGGGGTTTGGGGTAAGGGTTGGGGGGCGGGTTGCGGGGTTTGGGGGGAGGGTTGCGGGGTTTGGGGGAGGGTTGCGGGGTTTGGGGTAAGGGTTGGGGGGCGGGTTGCGGGGTTTGGGGTAAGGGTTGGGGGGAGGGTTGCGGGGTTTGGGGTAAGGGTTGGGGGGCGGGTTGCGGGGTTTGGGGGGAGGGTTGCGGGGGCGGGTTGCGGGGTTTGGGGTAAGGGTTGGGGGGCGGGTTGCGGGGTTTGGGGTAAGGGTTGGGGGGAGGGTTGCGGGGTTTGGGGTAAGGTTTGGGGGGCGGGTTGCGGGGTTTGGGGGGAGGGTTGCGGGGGCGGGTTGCGGGGTTTGGGGTAAGGGTTGGGGGGCGGGTTGCGGGGTTTGGGGGGAGGGTTGCGGGGTTTGGGGGGAGGGTTGCGGGGTTTGGGGTAAGGGTTGGGGGGGCGGGTTGCGGGGTTTGGAGGGAGGGTTGCGGGGTTTGGAGGGAGGGTTGTGGGGTTTGGGGGGAGGGTTGCGGGGTTTGGGGGGCGGGGTTTGGGGGGGGTTGCGGGGTTTGGAGGGTTGATGGAAGGTTTGGGGGGAGGGTTGCGGGAAGGTTTGGGGGGAGGGTTGCGGGCCCTCTCTGGCCCCCACTCGCGGTCCGGGGGGCTTCTCGGATGCCGCCATGAATTGGGGCTGGAACGAGAAACACCAGACTGGCAGATTCCAATGCAGCCTGCGAGGACCCAACACCCCTGGTTAAATAGCCCGCGCTGTTGACTGGGTGTTGGGTCCTCGCGGGCTGCCCAGCGCCCGGGGAGCTGTAGCCGGGCCAGAGGCGGGAAAGGGGAGTATAATAGGGTGCTTCAGAAGTCCCCAGGCACAGCTTGGGAGGGACAGCATTGGAATCTGCCAGTCTGGTGTTTCTCGGTCTCCACCGTAAGAATCATCCGACAGAGTTAAAAAATTCCTGCAGCTGTTTATTTTTGAGCAGCGTGTGCTTCCATTTGGGATTGGGGTCCGTGGTGTTCCAGGCAGGAATGTGGGTGTTTCTGTACAAGAGGGGGCTAAGGTTAATCTGTCGGGAGGGCAGAGCTGTCACAGGAGTTCCAGCCTGTAAGTGTTCAGTGTTTGTATCACAGAACACCAGCGTCTGCAAACTGAGCTGCCCAGTATGGTCTCGCAACAAGTGGGTTTGTGGGAGGGCAGGTTTTCAGATGGAATAAGATGTTTTTTTCCTTCTTTTCTCTCCTCTCCTGAAGACGCGGACTTTTGCTGCTGTTTGGTTCCTCGGGGGCTCCCGATACTTTGCCTATATCACCATTCTTCAAGCACCAGCCTAGGCGGTGAGCATAGCGGGCTACACCGTCCACATCCACACACACCAACATTCCTCCAGGATAGTGATCAGGACCAGGAAGCGCAGAACAGAATCATGGAATTGTACAGCATGGAAGGAGGCTGTTCGGCCCAGCGCTGGCTCTGAGGGAGCTATCCACTTTGTCCCTTTCCCCAGACCTTTTTAAAATTATTCTTTTTAAATATTTACTCACTTCCCTTTTAAAAGCTATTGTGGCTTCTGCTCCCTGTTTCTGGTCGGATATACCACGTCTGAACACAATCTCCTGATCTCGCCCTACTTTCTTGATGATCTTACATTTCTGCAGGCTAATTACTGACCAGTGGAAATAGTTTTTCTTAATTTATTGTAGTGAAACCTCTCAGATTTTTGAACACCTCTTTTAGATCTCTTAAACTTCTTCTAATAAAGAGCCTCAGTTTCTCTGATCTCTGATAACGAAAGCATCTCAACCCTGGGATCGTCAGTGAATCTCTCCTGCACCCTCTCCATGGCCTTGACATCCTTCCTAACGTGAGGAGCCCAAAACTGAACACACTATTCTAACTGTGGCCTCACCAATGATTTGCACAGGTTTAACACTCCCTCTTTGTGTCAAAGATTTGTGCATCTGAACCCTTCAGACTTTCCGCTCCTCTACTCCTGTTAAAGTTTTAACCATTTTGTGCATATTTCCTCCTTATTCTTCCCAAAATGTCACTGTACAATTCTCGCTATTAAATTTTATGTGGCATCTACCCATCTGTCTCTGTCCTCTTGAATAAAGTCGGCAATCCTGACTACGGGCCATGGGCCTGAAACGCAAAGACCACCCTTCCCCCTCTCCACAGACACTGCCTGTCTACGGTCATGGGCCTGAAATGCAAAGACCAGCCTTCCCTCTCTCCACAGACACTGTTTGACCTGCTCAGTGCTGTTTATATTTCAGGTTTTCAGCGTCTGCAGGATTATGCCCTCTTGAAGTTGCTTCTAGTCCTCTTCACGGTTAACCACTCTCCATATTGTTGTGTTAGCTGCAAACTTTGATGGTGTGGCCTAAGATCCAAGTCCGGATCATTTTTCTATATTGAGAAGAGCAGCGGTCATAAGAAATGGAGCAGGAGGAGGCCATACAGCCCCTCGAGCCTGCTCCGCCATTCAGTAAGATCATGGCTGATCTTCGACCTCAACTCCACTTTCCTGCCTGATCCCCAGGTCCCCACACTGACCCCTAGGGGACACTACTGTTCACATCCCTCCAGTCTGACAAACATCCATTAATCGCTATTCTCCGTTTTGTCCTTTAACAAACTTCCTATCCACACTGCCACACTCCCTTTAATAAAATGTGTCTTCATTTTATCAACAGGCCTTCTATGTAGCACCTTCTCAAATGCCTTTTGAAAATCCATATAAACAACATCCACTGCATTTCCTTTATAAATACACCCGATGTGGTAACACAATACAGCTTCCTGTGACTCGAACTTTATTGCATCACTTCCTGTGATTAGTCCAGGATAAATACTGGACTGATCAGTTGGATCCTGGAGAGGCATTGAGTAAGACCTCTTTTGTATGTAGCACCTTTTTAGTTGATTAAAGCTTACTTTAAGTTCACCACGCGTAAGGCTCATTCTTACGACAATTTAATCAACTTTGAAAAACTTCGCACTCAAACGTTTTGGACGAACTCGGAACTAAGGATCCAGGGAATCACCCATCATGGAAAACATCCTTAAACCATCGCGTCTTGACTTGGACCCAAACACCCCAGCAGCCGGTAAGGTGTGGAAACACTGGTATCGCACATTTGACAATTTTCTCGAATATTGCAAGGCTGATGATGACACAAAGTTGCGGATACTCATCAACTGTGTCACCCCAAATGTATTTCAGTATGTGGAGGAATGGGGCAGTTACGAGGAGGCAATTCGGACGCTTAAGAGACTATATACTAAGACACCGAATGAGGTCTATGCCAGACATCTACTAGCTACAGCCCAACAAGGGCCGGAGGAATCCATTGATAAATTCCTCCAAGAGCTTCGCAGACTTAGTATGGACTGTAACTTTCAGGCGGCCTCAGCTGAGCTGTACCGTGAAGAAATGATCCGTGATGCTTTCATCTGCGGGCTTGCTTCCCCATTTATACGCCAGCGTCTACTGGAAAGTAAGACACTTGAGCTTCAGAGAGCTTATGACATGGCTTGCTCTCTAGATCTGGCAAAAAGAAATGCAGACCTTTATACAGTGCCCAGACCTTGGTCTACTGCCTTAACCACAGTCAGGCAATTTAAGAGGCCACAGGTGAACTCTATTAGGGAGGTCTTTATCCCTGATGATCAATCTGATGACTTCACTGATGAAGAGGATGATGACCCCACTGTGGCAGCCTCTTGGCAATCTAAGAAATGCTTCTTCTGTGGTGATGAGTTTCACCCTCGGAAATTCTGCCCTGCTCGCAATGCGTTTTGCAGTCATTGCAACAAAAAGGGTCATTTTGCAAAGGTTTGCCTATCAAGAGCCTCTACGAGGGCTTATCAAGCTAAGTCCTACCGAACTGCCCCGGTAAGGGCCTATCAAGATGTTCCGGCTAAAATCTATCGTGCTTCCTCTTGGGTTTCCTCTCGAAGAAACACACCTAGAGTTTCAGCCACTCTTTGTGCAACGACACCAATTACAGCTGCTTGTCCTCAGAACCTATTCCATGCAGCTACAAAAGCATCAATTAATGGACATACTTTAGATGCCTTAATTGACTCAGGTAGCACTGATAGTTTCATTAGGGAACAGATTGTTGCAGAGTTAAAGCTACATGTTTTCCCATCGGACCAGGCAATTGCGATGGCTCAGTCATCACTTAATACCAGAATTTCTGGCTTTTGTATGGTTGAAACAACACTTAATGGTCACAGGTATCCCTCCACCCGGCTTTCGGTGCTCAAGGACTTATGTAGTGATCTTATCTTAGGGCTGGATTTTCAAAAGCAGCATAAGAAGCTCAACATTGAGTTCGGCGGATCCAAACCTGAACTCACTATTTCTAATATACTACCTCGATTACCGTTCTGTGCATTGTCAGCAGCTTCACTGGATGAACCCTCACTGTTTACCAGTATCCCTCCTCGATGCAAACCGATTATAACAAAGTCACGACGTTTCAGTCAGGAAGACCAGTCTTTTATTGCGGCTGAGATTTCTCGGCTTTTAGCAGAGGATATCATCGAGCCTTGTTCGTCGCCATGGCGCGCCCAGGTCGTTATTGTTAAGAACCCTCTACAACCTCACAAGAAACGGCTGTGCATTGACTATTCACAGACCATCAATCAATATACGGACTTGGACGCATACCCATTGCCGCGCATCGATGATATGGTTAATAAACTGGCTGAGTACACGGTGTTCTCAACATATGATCTGAAAAGTGCCTATCATCAGGTACCCTTGAAGGTCTCAGACAAGCAGTATACGGCCTTTGAAGCCAATGGACGGCTGTATCAATTGCGTCGCCTCCCCTTTGGGGTCACTAATGGAGTGGCTGTCTTCCAGCGAGCAATGGATAACCTGGTCAAACAGGAAGACTTGAAGGATACGTTTCCTTATCTGGACAATATTACTGTCGCAGGTCGCAATCAGCGGGAACATGACGCCAATCTCCAACGATTTTGGGATGCACTCCAGCACCGTAATTTGACATTAAATGCGGCTAAATCCATTGAGTCACAACCAACCATCAACATCCTTGGCTATTGTGTGGGCAATGGCATCATTAAACCTGACCCTGAAAGGCTTCGCCCACTCCAAGAACTCCCGCCACCTAAGAATCCGGCCTCCTTGCGCCGGGCCCTCGGCCTGTTTGCATACTATGCTAAATGGATTCCTAACTTCTCGGACCGAATCCAACCTCTACTGAAGGCCAGCACATTCCCACTAGACACAGCGGCTGTTGCAGCCTTTAACCTCCTGAAAAAACAGTTGGAGAAAGCGGCTCTTCACTCCATCGATGAGAGTCTTCCTTTTGTTGTTGAGTGTGATGCCTCGGAGGTGGCGATCTCGGCCACTCTGAATCAGGAAGGTCGTCCGGTGGCATTTTTGTCCAGGACTTTTCAAGGGGCTGAGCTACATTATCCTCCAGTCGAGAAAGAAGCTACAGCCATCATAGAGGCAGTACGGAAGTGGAGTCATCTCCTAGCTCGCCAGCACTTTACCTTAATCACGGACCAGCGATCGGTCGCCTTCATGCTCGATAATCGAAAACGGACCAAAATTAAAAATAATAAAATCCAGCTTTGGCGGCTGGAATTGGCCTCTTTTGGTTACACCATCCACTATCGACCTGGCAAGGAGAATGTGGCTCCGGATACCCTCACACGAGCATTCTGCTCCGCCATGGCACCCTCTACACTCGTAGACATCCATGATGGGTTGTGTCATCCGGGCGTTACTCGCATGCTACACTTCGTGCGGTCCCGAAATCTCCCATTCTCTACCGGGGATGTAAAGAAGATGTGCTCGGACTGCAGAGTCTGTGCGGAATTGAAACCTCAGTTTTTCCGCCCCTCGGGTGGTATACTCATACATGCGACCCAGCCAATGCAACGGCTTAGCATCGATTTTAAGGGGCCGTTGCCCTCTTCAACTCGCAACACTTATCTATTGACCATGGTCGATGAGTATTCCCGTTTGCCTTTCCCTGCCCCAATATGCTGACGACCACGGTTATCAGCTGCCTTGAGCAGGTATTTGCTTTCTGTGGCATGGCATCCTATGTTCATTCGGATCGGGGCCCTTCTTTTATGTCAGGAGAACTCAAGGCCTATCTCTCGGAACGGGGTATTGCTGCCAGCAGAACGACGCCTTATCATCCGGTCGGGAATGGGCAAGTCGAGCGTTATAACGCTATCATCTGGAATGCGGTACGTCTGGCTTTGAGATCTCGGGGCCTACCCAACCAGCAATGGGAAGCAGTACTTCCAGACGCATTACACTCCACACGGTCCCTCCTTTCGACCGCCACAAATACGACGCCTCATGAACGGTTAGTTCCGATTTCAGTGTCGCTCATCCTATGGGATATCTCTCCCGTCGTGGCTGACTGCACCGGGACCAGTGCTACTCCGAAGATATGTCCGGGCGTCTAAGAATGACCCCCTGGTAGATGAGGTTGAGCTCACTGACGTCAACCCTACCTACGCCTATATTCGGTATCCTGACGGTCGGGAATCTACCGTGTCATTGCGGGATCTGGCTCCCTGCCCGCCGAAACATAGAGGGACACCAGGGGATGATATTGTACCAGGCACATCTCTGGGCTCGCCAGGTGCCTCTCATCACGATCTGGATCTGACGCCGGCTGGTACCTCACTCCAGCGTGCCGACCTGGGGCAGACTGACTATGAGCCCGTCGGGGCTCGCACGCGCAGCCACGATCCACCCCGTACCGTACGCTCGGAAACGGATCTGCCACAGCCCTGCCTGACACCCGTTCGGGCACCAGTACACAGTCAGGATCGTCCTGACCCCTCACAGAGCGGGCTGGATCACTCGGACTCTGGTCCACGGCCCGCGGCGGGTAAACGGGCTAGGGGCCCTCTACCGCTACGAGAACCCAAACGGGTGCGGCTCTCCCTCGTCCAGCGGCTACGAAATGGAGGGAGAATGTGGTAACACAATACAGCTTCCTGTGAACTTTACATAGAACAGTACAGCACAGTACAGGCCCTTCGGCCCTCGATGTTGTGCCGAGCATTGTCCGAGACCAAGATCAAGCTATCACACTCCCTATCACTCTGGTGTGCTCCATGTGCTTATCCAATAACCGCTTGAAAGTTCCTAAAGTGTCCGACTCCACTATCACAGCAGGCAGTCCATTCCACACCCCAACCACTCTCTGAGTAAAGAATCTACCTCGGACATCCCTTCTATATCTCCCCCCATGCACCTTATAGTTATGCCCCCTTGTAACAGCTGCCTCTACCCGAGGAAATAGTCTCTGAACATCCACTCTATCTATCCCCCTCATCATCTTATAAACCTCTATTAAGTCGCCTCTCATCCTCCTCCGCTCTAAAGAGAAAAGCCCCAACTCCCTCAATCTTTCCTCATAAGACCTCCCCCCCCAAACCAGGCAGCATCCTGGTAAATCTCCTTTGCACACTTTCCAATGCTTCCACGTCCTTCCTATAGTGAGGTGACCAGAACTGCACACAATATTCCAAATGTGGTCTCACCAAGGTCCTGTACAGTTGCAGCATAACCTCACGGTTCTTAAACTCAAACCCTCTGTTAATAAACGCCAACACACCATAGGCCTTCTTTACTGCTCTATCCACTTGAGTGGCAACCTTCAGAGATCTGTGGATATGAACCCCCAGATCCCTCTGCTCCTCCACGTTCCTCAGAACCCTGCCGTTGACCCTGTAATCCTTATTCAAATTTGCCCTACCAAAATGAATCACCTCGCACTTATCAGGGTTAAATTCCATCTGCCATTTTTCGGCCCAGCTCTGCATCCTATCAATGTCTCTTTGCAGCCTGCAACTGCCCTCCACCTCATCCACTACTCCACCAATCTTGGTGTCATCAGCAAATTTACTGATCCACCCTTCAGTCCCCTCCTCCAAGTCATTGATAAAAATCACAAACAGCAGAGGACCCAGCACCGACCCCTGTGGCACACCGCTGGTAACTGGTCTCCAGTCCGAAAATGTTCCATCCACCACCACCCTCTGCCTTCTAGGAGATAGCCAGTTACTTATCCAATCGGCCAAATTTCCCTCTATCCCACAACTCCTTACTTTCTTCATGAGACGACCATGGGGAACCTTATCAAACGCCTTACTAAAATCCATGTATACGACATCAACTGCTCTACCTTCATCTACACACTTAGTTACCTCCTCAAAGAATTCAATCAAATTTGTTAGGCAAGACTTACCCTTCACGAATCCGTGTTGACTATCCCTGATTAAGTTGCCCCTTTCCAAATGGTCATAAATCCTATCCCTCAGGACCTTTTCCATTATCTTACCAACCACCGAAGTAAGACTAACCGGCCTATAATTACCAGGGTCATTCCTATTTCCTTTCTTGAAGAGAGGAACAACATTCGCCACTCTCCAGTCCTCTGGCACCATTCCCGTGGACAGTGAGGACCCAAAGATCAAAGCCAGAGGCTCTGCAATCTCCTCCCTTGCCTCCCAAAGAATCCTAGGATATATCCCATCTGGCCCAGGGGACTTATCGACCCTCAGGTTCTTCAAAATTGCTAAAACATCTTCCCTCAGAACATCTACCACCTCCAGCCTATCCACCTTTATCACACTCTCATCCTCAAGAACATGGCCCCTCTCCTCGGTGAACACTGACAAAAAGTATTCATTCATCACCTCTCCTATCTCTTCTGACTCCATGCACAAGTTCCCACTACTGTCCTTGACCGGCCCTACCCTCACCCTGGTCATTCTTTTATTTCTCACATAAGAGTAAAAAGCCTTGGGGTTTTTCTTGATCCGACCCGCCAAGGACTTCTCATGCCCCCTCCTAGCTCTCCTAAGCTCTTTTTTTAGCTCATTCCTTGCTACCTTGTACCCCTCAATCGACCCAACTGAACCTTGTTTTCTCATCCTTACATACGCTTCCTTTTTCCTCTTGACTAGACATTCAACCTCTTTTGTGAACCATGGTTCTCTCACTCGGCCATTTCCTCCCTGCCTGACAGGGACATACCTATCAAGGACACGCAGTAATTGCTCCATGAAAAAGCTCCACTTTTCGTTTGTGCCTTTCCCTGATAGTTTCTGTTCCCATCTTATACTCCCTAATTCTTGCCTAATCGCATCATAATTACCCCTCCCCCAATTATAAACCCTGCCCTGCCGTATGGCCCTATCCCTCTCCATTGCAATAGTGAAAGTTACCGAATTGTGGTCACTATCTCCAAAGTGCTCTCCCACATACAAATCAAACACTTGGCCCGGTTCATTACCCAGTACCTAATCCAACGTGGCCCCACCTCTTGTCGGCCTATCCACATATTGTGTCAGGAAACCCTCCTGCACACACTGTGCAAAAACTATCCCATCCGAACTGTTTGACCTATAAAGGTTCCAATCAATATTTGGAAAGTTGAAGTCACCCATGACAACTACTCTGTGACCTCCACACCTATTCATAATCTGCTTTGCAATTTCTTCCTCCACATCTTTATTACTATTTGGGGGCCTGTAGAAAACTCCTAACTACGTGACCGCTCCTTTCCTATTTCTAACTTCAGCCCATATTACCTCAGACGGCAGATCCCCCTCGAACTGCCTTTCTGCCGCTGTTAAACTATCCTTGATTAACAATGCTACTCCTCCACCTTTCTTACCAACTTCCCTACTCTTACTGAAACATCTATACCCCGGAACTTCCAACAACCATTCCTGTCCCTGTTCTAACCATGTCTCCGTAATGGCCACCACATCGTAGTCCCAAGTACCAATCCACGCTCCAAGTTCTCCTACCTTATTCCGGATGCTCCTTGCATTGAAGTAGACACACTTCAAGCCATCTTCCTGTCTGCCGGTACATTCCTGCGACCTTGATACCCTCCTCAGTACCTCCCTACACTCACCACTGGCTCGTGGACTACAGCCCTTTTTCCCATCCCCCTGACAAATTAGTTTAAACCCCCCCGAAGAGCCGTAGCAAATTTCCCTCCCAGGATATTGGTGCCCCTCTGGTTCAGGTGCAAACCGTCCTGTTTGTACAGGTCCCACCTTCCCCAGAATGTGCTCCAATTATCCACATAACTGAAACCCTCCCCCCTACACCATCCCTGCAGCCATGTGTTTATCTGCACTCTCTCCCTGTTCCTCAACTCGCTAGCACGTGGCACCGGCAACAAACCAGAAATTACAACATGGTTTGTACTGGCTCTCAGCTTCCAACCTAGCTCCCTAAATTCCTGTTTTAAATCCCCGTCCCTTCTCCTACCTATGTCGTTGGTACCGATGTGTACCACGACTTGTGATTGTTCCCCTTCCCCTTTGAGGATTCTGAAAACACAGTCCGAGACGTCACGGACCCTGGCACCCGGGAGGCAACATACCATCCGTGAGTCTCTTTTG
The DNA here is from genome assembly GCA_030390025.1 of Squalus acanthias. NCBI lineage: Eukaryota > Metazoa > Chordata > Chondrichthyes > Squaliformes > Squalidae > Squalus > Squalus acanthias. The sequence continues at coordinate 97,429,419 of CM059438.1, read as the reverse complement.
CTGCCACAGAACCTCCTATCTGTCCCTCTGACTATTGAGTCCCCAATAACTATTGCTCTCCTGCTCTCCCCCCTTCCCTTCTGAGCCACTGGGAGGGACCCAGCGCCAGAGATCCGGTCACCGTGGCTTACCACTGGTAAGTCGTCCCCCTCAACAGTATTCAAAGCGGTATACCTGTTACTGAGGGGAACGACCACAGAGGATCCCTGCACTGACTGCTTCCTCCTAGCCCCTCTCACCGTCACCCATCTGTCTTCATGCTTTGGAGTAATTACATCCCTGAAGCTTCTATCTATGACCTCCTCTGCCTCCCGAATGATCCGAAGTTCATCCAGCTCCAGCTCCAGTTCCCTAACACGGTTTTCGAGGAGCTGGAGATGGGTGCACTTCCCACAGGTGTAATCAGCAGGGACACCTACGGCGTCCCTCACCTCAAACATTCTGCAGGAGGAACTTTTCACTGCCTCCCCTGCCATCCCCTCTAGCTAACTTGCAGATTAAACTAGAACAAAAAAGAGCTTACCTGATAGCAACTTTATTGCATCACTTCCTGTGATTAGTCCAGGATAAATACTGGACTGATCAGTTGGATCCTGGAGAGGCATAGAGTAAGACCTCTTTTGTATGTAGCACCTTTTTAGTTGATTAAAGCTTACTTTAAGTTCACCACGCGTAAGGCTCATTCTTACGACACCCTATTTTCTTAAAGAACTCTTATTAAATTTGTCAGACACAACTTGCCTTTAATAAATCCGTGCTGGCTGTCCCTAATTAAAACGCATCTTTCCAAATGAGTTTCAATTTTATCACGTATTCTGGTCTCAAGAAGTTATGCTGCCACTGACATTAAACCGACTGTGCTATGGTTTCTCCCTTTTTGAACAGAGGTGTCACATGATCAACCCTCCAGTCCTCTGGCACAACCTCCATAACTAAGGATGTTTGAAAGATTGTGGTCAGAGCCTCTGCTATTTCCTCTCTGACTTCCCTCAGCGCCCCAGGATGCAGCCATCAGGGTTCCAAGCCCTTTCCACTTTGAGATCCGCCCATTTTATCAACTCCACGTTACCCTCTCTAACCACTCCCTGTGTATCCTTTCACTCCCACTACCCCACTCCTGTGAAAACCGGGGCAAAGTCCTCATTTAGTATCTGTCCTTCCTTCAACCTCAGAGATTATTTTTCCATCTCTAATCGCCCCTACTCTCTCTTGCTAGTCGTCTTTTTATGTTTATAAAATCTGTTATTTTTTCCTTGCTAGTCTTCACACCCAATCTTAAGCTTTCTAATCTTTATTTTCCCTCTTTATTCTTCATACTTGACTTGATTTCCTTTTGTGCTGTTAGCCTGTGCTCCGTCTAATGCCTCTTTGAAGTCTAATTGTTGAACTCATCCGGTTAGTTTCAGCTCTCGCTGCAGCTCCTTAACGTGTGGAAATAACTTGTGTCTGTACCCTACCATCGACTTAAACATTTCCTATTATTTATTTGCTGTCTTATTTGACGTTTTTCTAGTTTATCTGGGCTAGCTCCCTCTATATTTCACTGAAATTGTTTTTTTCCCCAGTCGAGTGTCTATCGCTGACTGATCCCTCGTTATTTACAGTTAACCCAAATAAATGGTATTGGCTTGGTTTTCCTGTGGTGTACTGGTCCTGAAACACTAACGGATTTATATGGCACTTTTTGCATTAAAGAATGCCTGGCCGTGCGTGAGCTCCACCTGTGTAAATGCCAATCTCCCCGGCGCGCGCTCTGTGCGGCTCACCTCCCACCCCTGACCTTGCCGACCTCCGTTAACTTGCCGTCCTTTTCCGCATTGACTCTAAAATGTCTATACATGCCCATCACCGCCTTGCACGCACTCCGTCCACTTGACTGTGCATTTTGTCCACACTCCACCATCGATGGCTGTGTCTTCAGTCACCTCCCCTATACCCTGCCCGAGTTGTGAGGCACCTTGGTATGTCCTGCTGTGTTCCAGGTGTTATATGAAAGGAAATTGTGCTGGAAATCTGGAGAGAGGCGGCATGGAGTGATTTAAAAAAAGAGGGTCAGGAAATTCAGTTTTGTTTGGGGGCTGTGGGAGTGAGGAGGGTCGGGGCTGTTGTTGGTGTGCAGTTCCAGTTTTATTCCAGTTAAAGAAAGTTGCGTTTATGCAAAGCCTTATCCCATTGCTCAGATATGTCTCGGTGCACGCCGGGTAATCAGTTACTTTGACGTGCTGAGGCTGCTATGTAGATTTACGCAGCAGCCATTTTGTGCACAGCAAGATCCCACCAAGATTGAGCGGAACGGCCAGTTACAGTTAATCTGCTTTTGCTGCCGTTAGTTGGGAGCGATGTTGGCCGCAACAACAGGAGAATTCCATGCTCTCTTCAAATAGAGCCATTGGGTCTTTAGCATCCACCTGAAGCACTGAAAGTGGCAGGTGGGACCACTGGCTAACGTCTCATCCAAAGGACGGCATCCGTGACAACGCAGCACTCCCTCAATGCTGCACCGGAGCGTCGGCCCAGATTAGGTGTGGAGTCCGGGAGTGGGGCGGCTGAGTCAAGCTGAAGGGTGGGAGCAGGATATCCTGGTGAGGGAAACAATTGGAGAATGGCTTCTCGAGGCGATGCAGGGGTCTCGGCGGAGGGTCGGGGGGGGGTGCTGGCAGCAAGGGGGCAAGTGTGCTGGAGCTGGAATGAGGCATTCTTGATAATTGACTGGTTGTGAGCGTGGAAGTTTAGCTGAACAGGTTGGTGAGATTATACATCACCGGGTCGAGGCTGGAGCAAGAAGCCGGGGAGATTGATGGGGCATCGATCAGCTGCTGATGGGTTTGCCAATATACACCTGTAGGCAGAGCCCCGAGGAAGCTGTGGCTGATGAGCAGAACGGGCCTGTAGCTATTTGGATTTTGCCTGTGTTGCTTGAGCTGAACTTTTAAAGTTTTAATAATTCTGTAATGCTGGAGGCAACAGCCTTTTCCCTCAGCATAAGCCAGCAGCCTGGGACTGTTCTCAGTGTTAGTAACTTTGAAGCGTGGATTAGCTGTCGTGAGTTTTATGTACAATCTCAAACCATGCTAGCCATTGTGAGGAGGTGACTTCTTGCATCAGTTGACGGGGTAGAGTGTCGCTCTATTCCATTCAGAGAGTGAGGGCTTAGCTGAGGCAGACTTTGGGGAGCCATCGGATCCCACATCAGTGGGAATGTGTTCAGAAAGTCTGCACCAGATTAGCTCGAGTAGTTTTGATTGAGGGAGGGAGCCAATGTTCATAACTGAGGACCGTCGGGAAATTGATTGTGCTCATTGTGAAAACTGTGTGCTGTTCATTCAAGTATTTCACGTAAATAAACCCGAAGGATGGTCTAAAGCTGGGCTTTGCCCTGATAGAATGTTGCCTTCTATAGAGCGAGGAGAATGTGCTGCCTTCCCATATCCAGGGTACAGAGTAAGGGCTCTCTGGTACAATCGCAATCATTTACTTAGATATTGGGCAGTAAAAGGGCGCACTCTGGATCATAGGGGACGCAAGGTCCACATACGGGACTGATCAATGATGCGAAACCAGTGAGAATATCTAGGGGGGAAAAAAACTAAATTGCGACAGGGTCAAAGATGAAGCCTTGGGGCACGGTTAAACCATCCTGAGGTGCAACGGCTGCATTGAGACTGGGTGGAACAAAACCCCAAGGACACACCGTGCTCTGCAGGCCCTGTTGGGCAGCCGTGAAGTGCTCTTGGCTGACTCGCACATCCTGCAGCGGGGCCTCCCGTGATGTGGGCCGATTCTTTACCTTATTGCCGGCCCGTATCTCTCTCCTCGACGATATAAGAAGGGCAGCAGCAGGAGTTGCACACCGCAATGCCACTCTCCGCGCCCACACCGCAACGCCACTCTCCCCGCGCCCACACCGCAACGCCACTCTCCCCGCGCCCACACCGCAACGCCACTCTCCCCGCGTCCACGCGGCGGCGACTCTCCCCGCGTCCATGCGGCGGCGACTGTCCACGCGGCGGCGACTCTCCCCGCGTCCACGCGGCGGCGACTCTCCTCGTGTCCTCATGCAGTGAGGACAAGCCCGGCGGTTCCATTTATGCCTGTTATCTGTGATTTGTTTTGTGCTGTAACCTGATGTTTTTCAGAGACATATGTGAATAGAGTTTGTTTAATGCTGGTAATCTGAAGCTCTTCCCTATCCGTCTGTCCAGGAATTCATTGAGTGATTGCAGCCTCCAGCTCTGAGATCGCGATGTTTCATCGTTTGTCCATGTGGATTTGAGCTGTGTTTCTGACTGACAGTTTTCTACATTTTGTCCAGTTTTTAGAGACTCTGTCCACACCAGCTGTACCTGGGATTGGTGGTTGTATTTAGCCGGGGTTTGGGCACGAGCCGTGCCCTCATCCATTGAAACACCGGAACTCTGCCAGGCTCGCGAGGTCGGCAACGATGGCGACAGAAGACAAAAAATCCGAGTCGGAGTGCACGAAAACACAATCGGCACCTTCCTCCTCCAATCAAAACAAGGCGAGTAAACAAACATATTCATTGCGGAAGCTCACACACCAGGCACAGGTTGTTTGGCACTGGCTCAGTGCTGACACTCGCACCTCAGTCAGAAGGTCGTGGGTTCAAGTCCCACTCCAGAGACTTGAGCACATAATCCAGGCTGAATTCCTAGTGCAGTACTGAGGGAGAGTGGCACTGTCGGAGGGGCAGTACTGAGGGAGAGTGGCACTGTCGGAGGGGCAGTACTGAGGGAGTGCTGCACTGTCGGAGGGGCAGTACTGAGGGAGTGCTGCACTGTCGGAGGTTCAGTACTGAGGGAGCGCTGCACTGTCGGAGGGTCAGTACAGAGGGAGCGCCGCACTGTCGGAGGGGCAGTACTGAGGGAGCGCTGCACTGTCGGAGGGGCAGTATTGAGGGAGTGCTGCACTGTCGGAGGGTCAGTACTGAGGGAGCGCCGCACTGTCGGAGGGTCAGTACAGAGGGAGCGCCGCACTGTCGGAGGGTCAGTACTGAGGGAG